>JAKGSA010002597.1:0-15474 GCA_033558755.1 Philaethria dido
CCGGTCTGTATCCCGGGTAACTTGACCCCGGATAATTTGAGCCCGGGTAACTTGACCCTGAGTAATCGTATCCCGGGCGGTAGTCGTAACCAGGTCTGTATCCAGGACGGTAACCTGGAAATAAATAAAATGTTGAATTATATGGACTATATATTACTAATGAAGAGGTAGTACAAGCATGCGTCTGTAAACGCGGCAGGTCGTGGATTCGATTCCCACTCCTGGAAATGAGAATGTTAAATATTTATTATAACTAATATTTTCATTTCCTTGCTCTGGTATCAAAGTAAATCAGTGTTTAGTTCTGCCACTCAGCCCGCAGTGCCTTAATTGACGGAGTGTCTTAACACTAGGTTCCCAGGTTCCATCTGCCTATCCTGCTATATGCAGATACAGCGTAAAACTATGTATGTATGTATCTTCGTTATTGACAACAAAAAGTCTTCCTCGAATGTAATCATGCCCATAACCTTGACAAATACATAACAACTGTATCATGACGATATTATATCAAATAATTAATTTATCGAAGTAAAAGTAGCCCCGTTCAATTCTCACTTCAAATTATAAATATCTTATCTCCTCATCGAACATATTAGATTATATATCGGCGACGTGTTATTACTGATAGTAATTATTAAACATCACCTTGGTATTTATTTTTGCTTTTTTGAAAATTATTGCTTAATATTTCTTTTAACTTCACGCTGTATCCCGTACATAACAGGGTAGGCAGAGGGAACCTGAGAACCTAGTGTTAAGACACTCCGTTTTATTAAGATTACTGTTCCCTACTTTCAAATGAATTGAGGCATTGTGTGCTGAGTGGAGGAACTGAACGCCGCGCTTTGCCTTGTTACCAGAGCGAGAAAATGAAAATACTGAATATTAATTTCTATAACTATTTATTTTTACCGTAGCGTTTGGCGCTCCGTTCTCTCTGACTACCCCGCTAGGGATAAAGCGTGAAGTTAAGTAAGTAAGTAAGTATAAATATTTAATGTTTTGGAAGAATTATTTATTTAAAACAATAATTATTTTCTTAAAATTATTTTTACGCCATTGTGGCGCAGTGGTACAGTGTTTGACTGTAAACGCGAATGATTCGATTTCAATTCTCACCCTAAGGAATACTAATAATATTTATATTATTATATTAAGATTGTTTGAACTTCACCGGTCTGATAAGATAAAGCGCTAAGTTGAAATTCCATTTAGCACGCAATGTTTTGAATTTAGGTTCTTCCTTACTATAAGCATGCATATAAAAAACATGTAGTAATGTGATAAAATTAAAAATAATGGCCTGGTCCAAATATATGTCCAATAAATTATTCTTGGTTACTTTTATTTTAAGGTACTTATAATGAATGAATGAATAGTTAAATTAACAATACGCCTGTCGTGGCGCAGAGGCACAAGCGTGCGACTGTAAACGCGACAGATTGTGGGTTCGATTCCCACTCCAGGAAATGTAAAATTTTGTATTTTCATTTCTGGGGTTTGGTAATAAGGCAAAGCGCGGCGTTGAGTTCCGCCACTCAATGCCTCAATTCGGCGGAAAGTTGTGAACGGAATTGTTGTAAGAGAATGGAGTGTCTTAATACTAGGTTCTCTGATTCCCTCTGCCTACCCCGCTTCATGCGGGATACAGCCTGAAGTTAAAAAAAAAACAATTACCCCCATATCCTTGGTATCCTGATCCGTAATTAGGATATCCGCCGTAACCTGAAACAAATTTAACAGAATTTATAAAATTATTATAACTTGTAAAAGGGAAAAGATAAATAAAAACAAAGAAGTTCCTTTATTCAATTTTTTTTTGTTATTTTCATATAATTTCCGCGTGATGATGAACGTAGGAGACTGTTCTTCACCTTGTGCTCATTTTAGTTATTCCCCTTTTTATGTAAGTAAAAAGAATTGTGAGGACATCGTGGCGTAATGGGACAGCGTCTGAACGTAAACGCGATTGGTTGTGGGTTCGATTCCTTCTGGTGGACAAAGCGCGGCTTTGAGTTCGGTATTCAATATGCAATTCAGAGGGAAAATGGAGAACGGAGTGTCTTTACACATGCAATGCGGGATAAATCTTAAAGGTGGGTTCGATGCCATTTGAAGAAATATTTATATTTA
This sequence comes from Philaethria dido, assembly GCA_033558755.1. Lineage (NCBI taxonomy): Eukaryota > Metazoa > Arthropoda > Insecta > Lepidoptera > Nymphalidae > Philaethria > Philaethria dido. The sequence continues at coordinate 2,137 of JAKGSA010002597.1, forward strand.
AAAATATATTTGATGCCTCGATATGGTCAACAACTCGCTTTATAATACTAGATTTTCACTATTTACTATATAAATACAATAAATATTGAACATAATTAAATGCTGCTCTGGTAAGACAAAGCGCGTCGTCGATTTCCACCACGCAAAATTTCGAATTCGTGCGGAAAACAACAACTGCTCATCTTGACCCAGTTCTCTCTGATTATCCCACACAGTGGATGCTTTATCCCGCATAGCATATGCAGGATAAAGCGTGAAACTCCAAAAAAAATATATAATGAAAAACTAACCTCCATAATTAGGATATTGACTTGTAGAACCACCGTATCCTGACCCGTAATCATATCCGCTCCCGTACCCTCCATATCCACTTCCATATCCATTGTACCCTGGTCTTAACAGGCCGTACCCACCGCCACGCCTGATGTAGCTCGGATCACTCACGTCTGACAGCCTTTGAGATAAAGAGACGCCCACTAGGCAAAGCAGAATTATATTCTGTAAATGAGAAGAAACTTTTTAGCAAGTCATGGATTCACTGAGCCTAGCAAAGATAGTTTTAACCGTTCAGTACTTTTTACATAAAGGAGTAACAAACATTTATCCATTCTCACAAGTTTTCGCTTTCATAATAAAAAATGAATTAGATAAATATATTTTTGTAATCAAAAAAAACAGTAAACATCGCGGTGTAGTGGGACGGCTGATTGTAAACGCGATTGGTTGTGGGTTCGATTCCCACTTATAGCGTTGCAGAGAGAGGAGTTTGATGAGTGCCTGGGACTTACAACCTACACTTGGTAGGTTTAAGGGGCCTCTTTAAAATGCGCATTAACGTTCACCGTCACTGTCCGCGCTCCTCTCTCTACCTAACCAAATTTTAAAAAGATTCTACCAATGCCGTCTTTAAAATACTTGCCAGAAATGAACTAATAATAATCCTAGGCAGCCCGAGATCAGTATTATACTGTGTCAATAGTAACGAATAGCTATGGTTATTTATATTATAAAAACTTAAAAAATGAATATGCCTTTTGAAAGTTATATTTACAAAATATTTGGTTCGTTTTGAAACATCAACACACATTGTTTTTTCTTTATGATAACTGGAAATCTGATTATCTTATAATAAATTTATTTTACACTATTCCTATATATATGTGTGGCCACTGTGCCATGCACAATGATAGCGTCCAACTTTAAACGCGATTGATGTGGATTCGATTTCCACTCGAGGGAATGTTTATATTTAAACTATTTTTATTCTTATTTCTTCGTTCTGGAAAGACACAGAGCGATGTTGAGTTCAACCACCTTAACACGCAATGACGGAAGGACGAAAAGGGGCGAACGGAGTGTCTTGACACTAGGTTCACTTTGACTACCCTTCTTTGCGGGATAAAGCGTGAAGCTGCTTTTTTCCTATTTATATGTTAATACGTGAAGGAAAAACTTTGGATCCCTTTTTACGAAAATTATGTGGACGGAGGAGAATGAACCTTGGCACACTTTATGGCACGGTTTATATAGCGAGGGAGTGCACAATGATAATATCTTTTTAAAATAATGCATAAAAATATATTAAACAAATAAAGTAAATATTACACATACACTATACATTATGGTTTGTGTAAAGTGACATACACATTGATAGACAACGCGTTGCTAACGCGTGGACGGGAACTCTAATATGTATAAAAAACACAAGAATAAGTACTCAAAACCAACTCCGTTTACACTCAGACACTGCTTCACTGCGCCACAAAGACCTTATTAATAACTTTTTATTCTAATATAGTTATAGATAACTGTAAAAAGTTCTTATATACTAAATATTTGTAATAATTATTTTATAATTACTAAATTATGCTAATTAAAATATTGTCTGCGTTTTGTTTATATATGAAAATAAATATTTTTTTATTTATGTATGACAAATAAACACCTGTGCTTTAAGACCAGATTTTTTTAATGACAGTCTTTCCCGCATACAAGTTCATACTGTTCTTCACTTGCGAGGAAATAAAAACAATTTAAATATCATTCTTAACAGTGGAAATCGAACTCACAACTCGCGTTAATATTTAGTTAGATATTTCCTACTGCGCCACGATAGCGTCAACAAAATTAGCTACAATAAAAAACGCACCGAAAAAAAACTAAAAGATTATAACAATAAAATTCTACTTATTACTGTATCTACAGTAGTTACCAGAAGCTTATTTCAATAATTCCAATAATGATAAAACTGAACATGATAATATTTTGGTCAACACTTTTTTCTGACTAACTTATCTAAATCTTCTATTATTTTAATTTTTTTTTTCAGCTTCACGCTGTATCCCGCATTTACCTGCGTAGGCAGAGGGAACCAGAGAACCTAGTGTTAAGACACTCCGTTCTCTTTCAACATTTCCGTTTCCCACTTTTCGCTATCTGTTTATATTTGTATCTTTTTTTTGGCCTCACACTGTAACCCGCACATAGTAGAGTAGGCAGAGGGAACCAGAGAATTTAGTGTTAAGACACTCCGTTCCCCACTTTTCATCGAATTGAGGCATTGCGTGGTGAGTGGTTTGTCTTGTTACCAAACCCAGGAAATTAAAATACTAAACTTAACTTTATTTCTTAATTATATTTGTACTATATAAATAAGATGATAATCCCGTGTGACTGTCAACGCGATGGTTTAGGTTCAATTCTCATTTGTAGGAATTGTTATATTTAAACTATTTTTACATACATACATACATTAGCTTCACGCTGTATCCCGCATATAGCAGGGAAGGCAGAGGGAACCTAGTGTTAAGACACTCCGTTCCCCACTTTCTGCCGAACTGATGCATTGCGTGCTGAGTGGCGGAACTCAACGCCGCTCTTTGCCTTGTTACCAAACCCAGGAAATAAAACATTCCATTTTCTGAAGTGGAAGTCGAACCCACAACCTGTCACGTTTATAGTCGCACGCTTGTGCCTCTGCACCACGACAGGCGTTAACTATTTCTATTTCTTCGCTATTATAAGATAAGCCGCGGTATTGAATTCTGCTACTCAATACACAATGTCGCGGACTGTCGGTAAGTGGAGAATAGACCTAATCACTAAGTTCTCTTTGAATACCCAGCTATGCGAGATAAAGAGTAAAACTTCTTTTTAAAAAAAAAAAACATTTTAAGCTATTCTTATACGATTATTATACGAGGTGTGTTCAAAAAGTAAGGTGACTGTGAAATTTGGCGGGCAACGTACTTTCGATTATCGATTTTTTTATTTTGTTATGTTGGTACACTCTTCCCGAACATCTATACCAAGTTTCAAGTGTATAGCATTTTTTGTTTGGTTGGGAGAGGCGTAAAGGTTATAAGTGTTTTGCGTGCTCGGCGATTTCTTGCTATCGAAAAATATGGATTTGCATCAAATTTTGTGTAAAAAATAAAATAAAGTGCTCCGAAACACTTAAAATGTTGACAGTGGCATACGGTGAAACTGTTCTGAGTAAAAAAAATGTTTACAAGTGGTACAAACTCTTCCAAGATGGCCGGGAAGATGCCAATGACGAGCCTCGCTCTGGACGCCCAAGCACGTCAACAACTGATGAAAACGTTCAAGCAGTGAAGAAAATTGTTCTGGAAAATCGTCGAATCACTATCAGAGAAGTTGCTGAGGATGTTGGTATATCGCTTGGCTCGTGCCATGAAATTTTTTCTAACGTTTTGGGCATGAGACGTGTGTCAGCGAAGTTTGTTCCGAAATTGCTCATCATTCATCTTTGCTGGTGAGAGATTTTTTGGCCAAAAACAACACCACAATCATGCCTCAGCCACCATATTCACCGGATTTGGCCCCATGTGACTTTTTCTTGTTCCCAAAACTAAAGAGACCTATGAAAGGACGGAGATTTGCAACGATTGAAGAGATAAAGACTGCATCGCTGGAAGAGCTCAAGGCTATACCGAAAAGTGCTTATGAGAAGTGCTTTGACGATTGGAAAAACCGTTGGCATAAGTGTATTGTATCTGAGGGGGATTACTTTGAAGGGGACAACATAAATATTGATAAATAAATAAATATTTTTTCTTAAAAATACAAAGTCACCTTACTTTTTGAACACACCTCGTACAGGTAGTGAGTTTTTTGTTAAAGATAGATATCTATTTATCGTTTTTTTTTTTTTTTCGACTGTGTAGTATGCTGTTGGCCCTATTGGCCTCGACAGCGTCACCGGGTTTTGTGCGGGGCCGAGCTTGAAGAGCTCTGACCCTGGCTTGGCCTCCTCGGGAGGAGGACCATCAACTTAGAACTGCAGTGTCACAGGGGCGCCTCCTGCGAGGCCGAACCTCGGCTTGCGAACACTGCTTGTAGTGGGGGACTTTGCTTTCGCTCGGCCCGAGCTTAAGCCTACTGGGTAGGGCGTTTGATGCCCTGTTGGATTTTAGTGGCTTGACCCGGTTGCGCCGAGGCGTGATCGAGCCGCAGAAAAATAAGGACCTCGTCTCCAGCGGGGACGCTGTTTGTGTCGTGTGCGTCTGCGAGTGTGTTGGATCCTACCTGTATCACTATTTATCGTTTACAATCAGTTCTTTTTATTAATAATATTTTTTAAATTATTGAAATATTACTTAGCTAAGATTTTCAATTTTATTTGAGAATTTTAAAATATTATACTCTACGCAATAATTGGCTATCGTGGCGCAGTGAGACAGTTTCTGACTTTACACGAGGTTGGTTGTAGAATCGATTCCGAATCAGAAGATTGATCATATTTAAATTATTTTCATTTATCCGCTCTCGTAAGCTCTAGCGGCGTTGAGTTACACTTATCAACACGCAATGTCTTGAATCCAACGAAAAGCGGCGAATGTATTGGCTTGACACTAGGTTCACTCTATATATCGTGCTACAAGGGATGAATCATGAAGTCTTTTTCTTATCAATTTGTTTTAGTTCGGTGACGCCACAATGAATAGCAATTCTTTTTTTTAAAATGCTAATATGTTTGATATATAATAATCGATCTAATCTGCTAAGCGAGCTAACGCGTGAAGCTGCTCATTTTCTTTAGTCACAAATTCATAATTTAAACGAATATATACGTATCTAAAAGAAATACTTAAAACAAAACACAACACACACACAACACAAAAAAACACAAAAACGTACGCTCACCATAGACAACATTATAAATTGTTTGATACACAACAAAAAAAATATATAATAAATTATACTTTAAAAAATATAAAAAAAATCAATTAAACAAGTGTCCAGATGGAAGTCCAACACGTTATTGCTACAAGAAAACGTTACATCTCTTTTATATGACCGCTGTAGGTTCAAGAGCGTGGTTTTTACGCATCTGTTCCTTGCATAATTACTACGATTATGGTCAACTATTTATATGAAACTTTTGATCTGTCTACTTTGTCTTGCTGTAAATGTCATTTTTTAATACTAAAATAGTAATTTGAGTGAGTGTCTGACTGTAAACGTGGTTGTGGGTTCGATTTCCATTCGGGGCTATGATTATATTCATATTCTTATCATTTCTCAGCTCTGGTAAAATAAGGCGTGGCCTTGAATTCTCCCACTTAATACACATTGTTTCGGACGACGAAAGTCTCACAATGTTTCGGGAGAGGGAAATATCTTAACACTAAGTTACCTCTGCCTAAAGTGAAGCTGAAAAAAATATAATAGCGATACTGCGAATAAGGTGGCAAAATCGACACAATTTGCTAAGGAATCGAACCCACAGCGACATCGCTTCAAGACTTCACTCTGGCTTTGGGGAGGTGTAAATTTTGGGCCTTGGTGGCAAGTACCAAAAAAAATTACATATGAGATACGTTACAGAACCAAATTTCGTCTTTAATTATTATAATGAAGATTTGAATTTTTTAATAGGTTTTTATAAGCTTTACTTGTATGTATCCATTAACGTAACAATGTCTTGGAACGCGCTGTTTATATTACCAGATTTACTGAAAAATTGGAACACATGTCCGTATCGAATGACAATAGAATATTTTTATAGTAAGAACCTGATGTCTTGCCAGGACCAGAAAGCGAGAATATAATTCTTTTTTTTTTCTGTATATAGACATTTATCAAATACAGTTTTATAATGTGTTTACATTTATTTAATATTTAATTTATCATAAAAGATAAAAAATAGACTAAGTACAAAAAAAAAACAAATTATAATAAAATCAATTGTCTTTTATAAATTGAATACTACAACTAATTATAAAAAATATATAAATTTAAATAAATTATCAATAAAAATTGCTAATACCAGGGCGGAAGTTGGGTACACTGCGTCATGTTATAAGCCATTACAACCATTATATTTGTCAAGGATAGTCGTCTTGCAAGGATTGAATACGAAATGACACATTTCGATTGATTTGTTTACTATTTGCATAGTATTAATACAAAAATATATACCATATTATAAACAGTGTTGAGGCGTAGTCGGTAGTATCGGGAATTTCATGATAGTTCTGGGTTCGAATTAAATTTCTATATGAATTACTCTTAAATCATAATGTAATAACATCTTAATGTTTAAAGAGATTGCTGATCCAACAGTTAAACTTTTTAAACAGTTATGTGGGACAAATTTTAATGATAATTTCTATAATCTAACAAAAATCCCGAAATATTATCAGTTAATTTCTAGCACATATTTCGAAGTCGGCATTAGTAGAATTCTTTTCAAATTTAGTTAGGTAAGAGAGAAGTGCGGACAGTGGAGGCGAGTATTAATGCGCATTCTAAAAGGGCCACTTAAGCCTATATTTGGGTCACAAGTCCCAGGTACTGTTCTGCTCTTTAATACTAATCGCTGTAAATTTAACTCTAACAAGAAATAACTATCTTTCCTTGGTTCTTCTTTATGACAAATATATCGCTATTACCTTTATTAGATTGGAACCTACAACAATCGCTAGCAATTTGGAAATATCAAGTTATTATATATAGGCGGAAGTATATATATAGCCAGTGCCAAATTTGAATATTTCATTTTGGTGAGAATCTTGACGTTTATAGTATTCATGGTCAATTGCCTTAAGACTACTTGGTGTGCTACCATTGTTTTTACTATATTTCCGTCGATTGTTCAAAAATAATTAGATAATTTTGTACGCAGGTTTATTATTATTTATTAGTTCAATGGATGGTGTAAAGTATAATAAGTTTTTTTTTAGATTTTTATCTCTGACATGACAAGACGCGGCGTTAAGTTCCGGCACTGAACAAAAATGATACGATATGGAGAATGTAGTGACTTGGACACTAGATTCTTGCTATTGACCTTACCATATACCAGACCTTCTTAAACTTTTGTCATTCACGACCCCATACAAATTGGTAATTGGCCAAAATGGTATATATAAATATATGACATTAAAATCTCTCGACCCCAGAATTTCGCGACCCATAGTTTAAGAAGCCCTGCCATATACGGAAGATATGTGCACCTAAAAACACCTCATCTATTTTGTTATTCATCTGTTTTTTACTATAGTATTATGCTTTATGACATATTGTAAGGTTTTAAGTTAGTAATTAAGTAACCACAATAACAAAGGACAAATTTGATGTGCAAAAACATAAACATGTGCGTTCAAAATCTATATATATATATATATCACGTGCTGAATATCGGAGCTGTGTTTTGGACTACAAGAGATGAGATATGAATGTTTTTTTAGCTTCATGCTGTATCCCACACATAGCAGGTTAGGCAGAGGGAGCCAGAGAACCTAGTGTTAAGACACTCTGTCCTCCTTTGACATTTCCGTTCTCCATTTTCCGTCGAATTGAGATATTGCGTGCATATCATCAATATGAAAATATTTTAAATATAATCATTTTCCTGAGTGGGTTTGAATTTACAACCAGTCAGGTCCTCTCCAATATCGTTATATTTAATACCTTAACATAGTTCATAAACAGCTTCAACAGGAAAGGCAAAGAGGATTCAGGTGACAGACACTCTGTACTCCACTTGTTGCCCAATTTCAAGGTTTTTGATTGTGTTTTTGAGTGGCGAAATTCAACGCCGCGTCTTGTTTTAACGTACAATACAAAACAGTACGCACGTATTTAATAAATACAAAGTTAGGTATATAATTAATGTTAGGTCATAAATAAGGTTTTAAAGTTTAAAACAATTTCACGCTTCTTAATTCGTTTGTAATTTCACTTTCGAACCGGTCGAATGAAAAAAACCCAATTGACGTAACTTGCCGGCCTTGACACGGGCCCTTATATGACATATTTAAAGTAGTACTTCGTGTTTTCGATGTTTTTTTGGACAAATTCGATTTTTATTGTATATACATACACATATTAATTATATAATTCATACTTTTAAATACACTAAAGCCTTGGTTGTAAGTTCGATTCCTAAAAGGGGGAAATTTTATATTGAAACATATTTGAGAAATACGCCTGCCGTGGCCCAGAGGCCCAACGTGCGACAGTTTGTGGGTTCGATTCCCACTCCCGGAAATGTAAAAGTTTAGTATTTTCATTTCCTGGGTCTGGTAACAATGCAAAGCGCGGCGTTGAGTTCCGTCTCAATTCAATCCGGTGGAAAGTGGGGAACGGAGTGTCTTAACACTAGGTTCTCACGTTCACTCTGCCTACCCTACTATATGCTGGATGCCATATCCGCATAAAAAAAAATTGAGAAAATTAATGTTTTCTTGAATTTGAATTGGATGTTGATTTGCAAAACTTAAATCGCTCTTTGTTTTGTTAGTGTGGGGAAAATGAACTATTTTAAATATAATGATATAACCCCTTTACTAAAACCTTTGGATGTCGTATTCATGTGGTTAGTGACATTAATGTATTGCACAAAAAACAAATAGAAATAAAATTTTATTCTCTTTAATAATATATAAACAAAGTAAACAGTAAATTGATCTCTCTTTTTTACCGATCAATCCTCCTCTGTGTATTCTCCATACGTGACATTACCAAAGTGATTTTTTCTCAACCGGCGAGCTTCGGCGCGCGAAGTGGCAGAATTAAAAAGAATGGAACAACACACAAAGTGAACAACCTTTCCCCAAAATGTGGTGGTTCCGATAGCGGACTACTACATTATCCTCCCCTTCCATCTGTATCTTCTGGGTTGGCAACGTATCAACAACATTTTTGGTGTTGTAGATGTTCATGGGCGAAGGTAACCACTTACCATCAGGTGGTCCTTCTGCTCGTTTACCATCCGTTATCTTTAAAAAAAAATACTTATCAGAAACTTTCATATGAATTTATAAGTAAACGCATCTATCTATCTAAGCGTAGTACAACAAAAATCGAAATGTTTATCATTTTCTTTTAAGCACTGTAACATAATAAAGGACCTTTGTAATATAATTGTCATATTCCATTAACCTAAATAAATTTCCATATTTTACTCAACAATAATGACGCGACTCTGAGTGAGTTGAAATTTCGTAGGCGGGTCAACGAGGTCTAATACGGGGAAGGAAGCTAGCACACTGTGGGTGAACCTTAGACGAGTTCTTGTTAATAAAAATAATTTTATTTAATAATGAAAGTGGGGAACGGAAATTTTGGAAGAAAATGGAGTGTCTTAACATTAGATTCTCTAGTTCCCTCCGCCTACCCCGCTATATGCGGGATACAGCGTGAAGTTAAAAAAAAAAAATCTTTGAAATAATAATTTTTAACATATGAATTTTTGTCTAGAAATATTGCGAGTAATAATATTTTACTTTCAAGGGTAGGTCGAAGCCGAATCCGTAAATCCAAATGTATGTTAAGGAACTCAATGTCCCGCTGCTTTCCCCACTCAGGTAAAAACCTGAGTGGGGAAATGACAACAATTTAAATATGATGATTATTTGATATATTTTGCCCAAGCAGGAATCAAACCCAAAACCAATCCCGTTTACAGTCAGACAGTGTCCGACTGCACCACAATAGCTATAAGGAAATCCAATTGCGCTGATTCTGGAAAATTTGAACAAGTGTCCGGATCCAATAACATTACAATATTTTCATAACCTGAACCTGATTCTGTTCTGATATTCTTTATCGTTTTGTTCATCTTAGAACAATATATGATAATTTATTGTAATTATTTAATTTAGTATCAATAAGTATTTTATATTTTCTCTTTAATAAGGTTTTGCTTACAATTTTTTTTTTAATAAAAAAAAAAAGAAAAAATATTACAGCACGTTACTGTGTAAGGGGCCTAAATAACGTAATACATCCTTGGGGAATTCAGAGCTTGAATGTGTAAGAAAATGTTTAGGCCTACTTTGTTTTATTTAACAAACTATTTCTACTTACTTTTCTTGTTTTTTTATGGATAACGAATGGCATCTGAGCAGTATATTACTACGTGAAGGTAAAGTGTTTACCCTTCGCCCATGGACATCTACAATACCAGAGATGTTGTAGATGCGTTGCCGACCTAGAGGATACAGGTGGAAGGGGGGGACAATGTATGTAGTCCGCTATTGGAATCACTGGCTTACATGCCCAATGGCATGTAAGCCAGTTCGATAACTGGAACACATCATAAGATATTTGGCGGATCGTCTTTGACATGATAGTGGTCGCGAACCAGACGGAGGACGAACCTCCTACCACCAAACAAATTTGGTATACTTAAAGTTTATGTGTAGTGCAGAAGACGAATAATATTCGTAATAATGCATACCGTGTGTTTCATTTACTTTTTTAGCAGCTTCACACTTTATACCGCATAGCAGCATAGGCTGTGTCTAGTGTCAAGACATTCCTTTCGCCGCTTTCCGAATTCCAGACACTTGTAAAGTAGCGGAACTCAATATCGCGTTTTGTCTTACTAGACCGGAGAAATGACAATAATTTAAATATAATTATTTACTCGAGTAGGAATCGAATCCACAACCAATCGTGTTTATAGCCAGACGCTGCCCCACTCTGCTACGATGGCCTCTGTTATAACTAGCTGTATCCCGCGGCTTCATTTAACTGTGAGGGGACGGGGTTAGAATACAATTTCCCTCCGCCGCTGGGTAGCGTCCCGTAAGAGGCGGGTATCCCAGTAGTTTAGTGGTAGGAGGTTCGTCCTCCGTATGACTCGCAACCACTATCATGTCAAAAACGAACCGCCAAATATCTAATAATGTGTTCCGGTTCGATGGCGTGTAAGCCAGGTTTTTTCCCTTTTCCTAGCCACCCTTTCTCCAACATGTGATGGTTCCGATAGCGGACTACTACATTACCCTTCTATCCCCTTCTATCTGTATCTTCTAGGTTGGCAACGCATCTACAACATCTCTGGTGGTGTAGATGTTCATGGGCGAAGGTAACCACTTACCATCAGGCGGTACTTCTGCTCGTTTGCCATCCATTATCCATAAAAAAAATAAAAAAAATAAAAGTGGACTATAATACCTTAAACCTCGTCATTCCCCTACACTTCCCAAGGACAAACAATATCCGCTTTCTATGGCAAATAGTTTCCTCTGTACATCATCTGTCAATCATTCAGTAACGCAAGCTTTTTTTCACACATTATATCGTACAGCAAGGTAGTTAGTAAGAACATAACATTCCGCCTAAATTGAAGACACTGAGTGATGAGTGGCAGAATTCAACGTTACGTTTTGTTCTTACCACAGCGGGCAAATGTAAATATTTTAATAATATTCATTCCCCCCAAGTGGGAATTGAACCCATAATCATCGCGTTTGCAGTCAAACGTTGTTCCATGATTGCCTCATAAGTCATTCAAAATTCAAGTGTTTTAAATATTACATGTGTACTTAGGTATAAGATATGTCATGGCGCAGAGGCACAAGCGTGCGACTGTAAACGCGACAGGTTGTAGGTTCGATTCCCACTCCAGAAAATGTAAAATTTAGTAATTTTCATTTCTTGGGTTTGGTAACAAGGCAAAGCGCGGCGTTAAGTTCCGCCACTTAACACGCAATGCCTCAATTTGGCGGAAAGTGGGGAACAGAATTGATGCAAGAGAACGGAGTGTCTTAACATTAGGTTCTCAGGTTCCCTCTGCCTACACTGCTATATGCGGGATACAGCGTGAAGTTAAAAAAAATGTATACTTAGGTATAAGGTTCATAAATACAGACAAAATAAATATCCTAAATTATATATAATACATATCTTGTTAAGGTTACACTATTTCAAGGTTATTGCAGAGTAACTTTTTAAAACATATAAGGCTTAGATGAATCATGTTTTAGGGAAAATTGCGTTATTAGTAACAAGGTCCACATAATAATTGTGAGTGCCTTGAGATCTCTTATTAGGCATATTTTATTAATATTATATTAATATGATTGTTTTTATTATAGTATTGAGAGGTTGATGACTGGACAATGCGAAAGAAGTATGCAGGGACTGTAGCGTTTAGCGGTTATCTGATTCTTCTGCTCTATCCGACTATACTGCTGGGGATAAAGTGTAATTCTAAATATATATATATATATATACATATATGTTAGGGAATAATGACTAAAGAGTATTTATTATTTATATTGACTGATTTGATATTTGACATATGATTTGATGGTTAGCTGGCTGGAGATATATTGCAGTATAAATAGCATGCGTCAGTAGAGCGGAGGTTCACGTCTTTTTGGGTTTCGCAACATACATATATATATATATATATATATATATATATATTTAACTTTTATATCCATTTGAATTACTCTACTCTACTAAGCGAGTTAAAGCATGAAGGTGTTTTTTTTTTATTAAACTATAGTTAATAGTTTAACTGTTAATTATTATTTTATTATTGATTATTATTTTTTTATTTGATTATTATTATATTAGCTAGTAGGTATATGTCATTAATATCAACCCAGGGCAGATCATCATCAGACTGTTTCCGTCATAACCCTTTCTGCCACAATTAGCTCGTGTTTAACTCGATTGCAACTATTGCCAGAAACATTATATGTCGTCATTCCTCCCTGTATGTCCTGTACTAGGCTTATCAAGGCGCGGTCTACTTGAGAACTCAGAAATATCACGTTTTCACCAGCCATTATCAGTTCTGCGGCAAGTTACCGGTTTACTGCCACTTCAGTTTGCTAATCTAGGGGTATGTGTGTGATAATAATTATCACTGAGTAACTATAATTCTTAGGCAACAATATTACGTTGTTTTTAAATTTTAATTCGCTTTTTTTTCATTGTCCGTATTTAAGTCACAAAATATAAATCTAATCTATCGTTTCATTTTCTACTTTCTGCCTTTATTTCAGTGGCAATATCCAATGCCAAAGCTGAAGAAATGAAAATAATTTAATAGCAAGTTCGATTCCT
>JAKGSA010002598.1:0-15472 GCA_033558755.1 Philaethria dido
GTTGTAGATGCGTTGCCAATCTAGAGGATACTGATGGAAGGGGGGACAATGTAGTAGTCCACTATCAGAACCACCACATTTTGGGGAAAGGATGGGTGGGAAAGGGGAAAATCTGGCTTACATGCCATCGAACCGGAACACATCATTAGATATTTTGCGGTTCGTCTTTGACATGATAGTGGCCGCGAGCCAGTCGGAGGACGAACCTCCTACCACCTAACAAAAACGGGTTTCCAAAAATGTATTTTCGAATACTAAAACATACGCGATTATAAAGTGAATGAAATATGAGTATAAAGACATAAAACAGAGAGTCACATCACCTGAGGCTATCACTCTTCCCTCTATTCCCAGGTTTAGGAGCATCTTTAGCGTTGACCAAATGCCGCGCACCCCAGTTACACTGTACAAAGCGCCACGCGCCGGCCACGTACACCGCGTTCCATGAGTTTCTGAACCTGTTATCTTCAAACCTGACTCCTGGTTGGTAACCCGCTGATTTACTGTAGCCTTTGATTACTACGCAGTGTAGACCGGCGTAGCTGAAATAGAAATTTAGATAGTTTTTTATTTGGATGATTTAGAAGTTACTAGCTGTACCCTGCACGCGTTTCTACGCCACCAAAAGTATATGTGATGGAAAGACATTATATACAAATATTAAAATCATTTTAAGTAATTTTAATGATTTTGTTAATTTCGAAAAAATTGTGTGGCGCATCTTTCAAAAATTGGTCGTACCCACTTAGAAAACTTTGTGGGTTCATGCATTACAACTTTGCTAAAGATCATCACATGATCAAATGATTCACGATTCTATTAAGGTCATACAGACAAATATTCATTTTTATATATAAAGAAGATGGGTAACTTCCCAATTTAGGCGTCTTTTGTTTAAAATGGCGCCAAGAAAGTGCTAAGAACTAACTAGTGTTAAGAAGTGTTTTTAAAGACATTTTGTTGGGTGGTGGAAGTTGCTACATAATCAAATATATTTTTTTATTTATTTATTAAATGTAATAGACACATATTTTTCATATAACATAAGATTCATGATATAATGTATGTATTCGTATTATAATCTATGATTTTTTTATTATAGCTTCACGTTTTCCTCGTATCCCACACGGGATACGGGATGCTATACAGCAGGGTAGGTACGATAAAAGAGAACTTAGTGTTAACACTTTGTGTTTTGACATCGTTCTCCAATCGGGGTAATGATTATATTTAAACTATTTTCATTTTCCTGCTCTGGGTAGGCAAGATGCGGCGTTCAATTCCGCTACCCAACGCGCAATGTCTCGATTTTGGCGGAAAGCGAAGAACGGCGCTGAGTATATTTATGTTAAAATCAAATAATTTTATTCACAATAAGAAGTTACATGGTTAATTTTTTGTCAACGTCAAATAATTTACCACCGGTTCACTAAATTTAATGCTTCAGACCTGAGAAGAACCGGCGCAAGAAACTCAGTGGGACTTTTTTTCAATCATCATGCATACAAATCAAAATGTCAATGCATACAATAGTTATACTTTTTATTACCTGCACAGTCTTTTAAAGAGAACGTGGTAACTTTCAGTTCCATGTTTTATTCCCCTTAGTAATCCTAAAGGAGAATCCCCTCTTAGATTATCATCAAATTGTATATTATTTAGATTTTTGACGGTGATCCATCTGAATATGGTGCGAGCTTTCTCGACGTCGCTAGCACATCTACCTACTAGCTGTCGCACGAGGTCCGTGAAGGTCTTTTGGTCTTCTTGTGCTACCTGTTTGGAGAGATTAGGATAATTAATACATTATTTAGATATTGTTATTACATACATACATTCACGCTGTATCCCGCATATAGCAGGCTAGGCAGAGGGAACCTAATGTTAAGACACTCCGTTCTCCACTTTCCGCCGAATTGAGGCATTGCGTGCCGAGTTGCGGAACTCAACGTCGCGCTTTTGCCTTGCTACCAAACCCAGGAAATGAAAAATTCCATTTCCTGGAGTGAGAATCGAACCCACAACCTGTCGCGTTTACAGTCGCTCGCTTGTGCCTCTGCGCCACGACAGGCGTTAGATGTTGTTATTATTTAAGTTTAATGTGTGTTGTTTAATTTAATGTGTGGTTTTTCAGTTTTATCTCAATTAATTTTTGTCAATATTTTTTTAGAAACCTTGATTTTTTTTTCTCTATCTATAATTCTCTTTTTAAGATATTTAAATATTTTTTTACGTAAAAGTGTTTGAATTGGTTAAATTACTTTTGATTTAGTCATCTAGTCACCATTTAAATTATTTATAGCAATGCCTATTAATATTTAAAAAAGTAAAAAAATATATGTCTAAGTTTATCAGAATATTCATGCCTGGTACGCACATGTTATTGTAACTACATATGTAATATAGAAAAAGACAAATATAGCCTAAATAAATCATTAAATAAAGCCCTATGAAATAAAACTATTAAGAATAAATACCAATTTTTACATTCCATTATAAATATTCAATAAAAAACTTACAGAAATAGCAATTTTGTCGACATCTGTGAACTCCGCAGGATCTGTATATATGTGGAACTTAGACACAAGCGGTGGTTGTGGTGGTGGTGCTCGTGCGGGGTAAGGGGGTGCCTCCTCCCCGTCGAGGTACAGGGAGGATGCTGCCATGTACTCCGACCTCCTTTCTTGTATGAGCTCCATCATCTCGTGGCTTTGCTTCTCTACTAGGGCCGCTGTAGCAGCTCTGTAACGTTATATTAGGTTATGATAGATTTGGATATTATTTTTTAGCTTCACGCTGTAACATGTAAGGTAGACAGAGGGAACCAGAGAATCTAGTGTTAAGACACTCTGTTCTCTTTTAAATATTTCCGTTTCCCACTTGAGGCATTACGTACTGAGTGGCAGAACTCAACGTCGCTTTTGCTTTGTTAGTTGAGGAGATTAGGGTATAACTTTTGTTTTTAGCTTAATACTTTATTTATAATAGCAAGGAATTTAGTGAAAACCCAATGTCTAGTAATTCTGTTATTACCTTTCCTATGTTCGAGATATTGCGTGTTAAATGGCGGAACAGAACCCCGCGCTTTATCTTACAAAAGAATCGAGAAAACAGCTCTCAATTCGTAATATTATATATATTACCTATACGTTTTGAGCCTTCAATTGCAAATATCGATTAACTCCACATGACACATTAAAACTATAACATTACTATATGACAACTAATTTTGGCTATTCTTTTTGTTTATTTTATATATGAATACCAATAGATGAAATGTACACCTGCGATTATGTATTTCACAACGATTATTTCAATTTATACTATATAAGGAATTTTTAAAAACTGAATATATCTATAATCTATTAAAAGATCTTGGCCTGTCTAGAACTATTATCAGTTCATTTCTAGCATGTATTTCGAAGGCGGCATTAGTAGGATCTTTTCAAATTTGGTTAGGTAGAGAGAGTAGTGCGGAAAGTGGAGGTGAACATTAATGCGCATTTTAAAAGGGGCCCTTAAACCTACACGCTGTGTCGTAAGTCCCAGGCACTCTCCAAACTCCTCTCTCTGCGACGCGATGGGCCCGCACGGTGAATCCATGGAGCGCTAAGGAGTTTCTTCTCTCTCATCTCATCTCAACTTTTTGGGTTTCGAAGATAATCGATACGGGCAACTTTACTATAAAGTTCCATATAAATAAGCACAAATTTAAAATTAATTAGTGTCTATTCAGTATAATCTGTTCCATACAATTTATATTCTCATACGTTTTATTTAGCATCCGGTTTTGTAAATGAGTTGTAAATGAAAGTGGCTTCTCATCGAGTGACTATCTCTTTAAAGCTAACCGCGCTGCCATTTTTACGACGTGACCGAGCTTATTTAAATGTTAAACATGATGTAAGGTAATTTTTCCTGGTACTACATTGGTTATTTTTATATTGTTTGATTTATATGCGTGGTGTGGTGTGAAAAATAAAGTATGTCAAGAAAGTATTAATGGTATAAAGTAATTTGAATTTCTTTTCGAATTTTATGATTCACATGCTTCAGATAAAAGGGCATTCCTAAAGGACAAATGAGAATTTTGTGTGAAAGATTACAACATTACATGGAAAGTGAAGAACGGAGTGTCTTGACTCTAGATTTTTTTTTAACTGCTATATGGAAAAAAGGACGAAGTTGCTTTTATACAAGAGTGAACTACTATATATGTAAGAACTCCTCATACTAAAACACAAATCTTATCATCAAATATTCTAACCTATATGGATTTCGACTAAGTACTATTTAAATGCTATCTATTTCGCGTTTTTCTCACATAACAAGCAGAGAGAACCTATTGTCAACCGTTACGTCCTATTTCAAGACGTAGTATTGAGTGGCAGAACTGAAGATCGCCTTTTGTCTTACTAGAGTAGGGTAATGAATATAATTTATAAATAATCATCCGTTCAAATAGCGATCGAAGTAGCGACCATCGATAGCCGTTGCTTATAGCCAAATGCCTTTCCACTGCGCCACGATGGCTTCACGGCAAAGACCATGAGGATAAACCAAATGAACATATTGCTTAGTTATTATATGTAATACGAGTATGTAATAAGAGAGATCTTAAGGTTGATTTACCTTTCGTGTTCCAACATTTTCCTCGTCAAACTTTCTTTCTTTTTATCTCTTCGTAAAGTCATATTTTTTTCTAAATCCGCTCTTTCTTGCTGGTGTCTTAGAGTAAGAGCGCCAATTTCTGAATCTGGCCTTCGCTTCTTTACTTGCATTTCTTGCTGGAATCTGTTTGTTAATCGTTCTAGTTCTCTTTCCCATTCGTCCTGAAGAAAATGTAAGCAAGGCATACTTTTATATAGGTACATTTTGAAATGCCTTAAAGAAAATGACTAATTATAAGGCTTGTGGGTAATTCTTTAAGATTTCATCCTTATCTGATTCATATCCTCAATGTTTTGAAACTTTTGTCGTAATAAAATGTGTTTATATATTATCCCTATCTTTTTGCCATATGAATCAGAAGAAGAATGAAATCTTCAAGAATAAGCCTTATATTGAAATTCAGGCATTTCACAAGATGGCAAATAATGAGGTCTTTGTCTGTAGTTTTAAGTTTAAGAAGCTCTTTCATAAATTAATTTTGATACACAGTAATATAGATGGTACTTTTTTTCAATGCATGTCAAAAGCAAGGTGTTTTTAATGATTTTAAAAATAAGGAAAATTGTGAGTGAAGCTTTCTTACTTTATCAAAAAAGCTGCAACCTCAATTAAAGGCATCACGAACAGCAAAAAAGTGCAATTTCTGGAATAGCCGGTAATTTTGTTGCCTTCAGAGAATTAGGTGATAAATTATGGAATGTGGTTGATACTTACAGTTAAATATATATATTTTTTTGTAATATAATAACTTTATATTATAAGTTTTCATATCTTCTTTTTAATATACATATGAAAAGAATATTATTTCAAATCATTTTGTACAGTACAGTAAACATATTACTCACAACCTAGTTTTTTTTTTTTTTTTTATTGATAACGGACGGCAAACGACAGAAGGACCACCTGATGGTAAGTGGTTACCGCTCATAGGACATCTACAACACCAGAGATGCTGTAGATGCGTTGCCAACCTAGAGGATACTGATGGAGGTGGGAATGTAGTCCACTATCAGAACCACCACATTTTTGGGGAAAGGATGGGTGGAAAGGGAAAATTATTTCCAAAGATAACCTAGTTATCTTTGGAAAGTCTTTGTTTATATTAGAATTTATAATAAATATATCCTACCAATATTATTAAAAGCGAAAGTTTATTAGATGAATGTTTGTTACTTTTCACAAAAACTACTAAACTAGGTGACACTTAGACTAATACAGATCGTACATGAGAATAACACAAAGCCTACAATCTATAAAGATTTTGTATAATTTTATAATCTTAATATAAGTATATAGTATTTACAGTGCATGAGGCGTCCATACAACTCGATTCCCACTGGCTTACCTAACTTTTCAAAGTACAAGTATATGATCTAAAAAGAAAGTCAGAGGAAAATGGATACATAATTGAGTTTGCAAAAACAAGACCAAGAAAGGGGAGAGCTAAAAAAGGTCGCCAGGATATCTTAAAGACCAAAGAAAATGTCATCGCTACAATTAGATAGTGAAATTATTAAATACCTTCACATCCTATACCACTTTCCTAAATATATCGGCTTCTAAAACTACCGGCTTCCCTATGTATACCGGCTTTCCTAAATTTACATAGGTTTCCTTTAATTTACCGGTTTGCCTAACTAAAAATTTTCACCCCTCGCCAATGGTATTTTATAATGTACACTTACTACCACCTGTATTTCTTCACGTATTCTGTTTTCCTCTTCTCTTGTGTTTCGAGAATTTTCTGCGGCCAAATCATCTTCCTCTTCTTGCCTGTGTTTCATTTCGAGTTTGTTTGTTCATCTCTGATCCTGAAAGATAAAAATATATAAAGTTTGTTATACCCCCATAGATTTACAAGTTACTATAATTTGATCGTCTGTCGTGGCGCAGAGGCACAAGCGCGTGCGACTGTAAACGCGACAGGTTGTGGTTTTCCACCCAGGAAATAGAATTCATTTCATTTCCTGTTTTGGTAACAAGGCAAAGCAGGAGTGTTGAGTTCCGCCACTTAGCAATGCGCAATGTCTCACCTGACGGAAAGGGGGAACAGAGTATCTTAACACCAGTTTCCTCTGCCTACCCTGCTATATGCGAGATACAGCGTGAAACCATGTATGTATGAGTATTTGAGCATTACGTTTGATGTACGTAATGTTTTGAGTTCGATTTTCATTTGGTAATATTTATGTTTAAATTATTTTCGGTTTCCCTAGTTACTAGACAAAAATACTGCGCTTAGTTTAACCCAGCACGCACCATTTTAAAAATGAATTCAAAATTAGTACCAAGGTACTTCTAACAAAGTTCTTTTGCATACCACGAAAAAGCGTGAGATACTTAAAGTTTAAAAAACATAAGTAATGTAGGTTAGCACTTTGTACTAACAGCTTATGGCATTCATCAGACATATATGCCGCCGTTTAATGTATATAAACATGACCTGCGTGTGGCGAAAGATTACTTGCTCATTTCAACCATTAGGGATATTTAGAGTGTGATATCTAAACGAAACAATTTCTGCTCTCGGCCATTGTGAGTCAGTAAATACTTGATATGATAGTAAATAGAAGTATACCACGTGTACAGTGGAATACCGTTTGAATTCGATTGATTGTGGGTCTGATTCCTGTTGGGGATTATATATAAATTATTTTCATTTTTCTCTGTTTTAGTGAGATAAAGCACGGCGTTTAGTTTCCATCGACTCGATCAGGCGGCAAGTGGAGGACATTTTGCTAAAATACTAAGCTCTTCTAAATACCCCGCTACGGGATACATCATGAAGTTGTATAATAAATATATATATATGCAAAGCAACAACGCGTTGTCTTTAGTAACGCGTAAGTCACTCTTTATATAAACATGGATGTCAAAACCATGCAGTAGTGTGTGTACATTTATTTTATTAATTTAATATACTTTATGTTTATTTAAAAAATACAGTATTCTGCACTCTTCTCTGTATAAACTATAAGTGTGCTAAGTTTCATGTTCCTCCGTCTGGGTAATTTTTCAAAAAGGGTCTAAAGTATTTCACATATTAACATATAGATTATTTAAGTAAAACGAATGGGCAAGTTGTTGTTCCATCGATATATTCATTAACCACCAGGACCAATGATCAACAGGACAAAACTATATTATTTTCTGAGATTTCATCTAAAAAATCATTTTTAGTATAAAACCTAATAATTTATATAGAAAACTTGCTTACTAGCATAAATAATAATAAGATATTAAAATTACTACGAACGGGACTTTGAACCCATACGTGACATATGATTACATCTTCATTCGTACTATTTTTTATATAATATTATAGTTATTTATTATAACTAGTGTTCCTGTTGAGGCATTAACAACGCGTTGTCTTTAGCAATGCATATGTCACTTTATATAAACATGATGTCAAATCATGGTAGTGTGTAACATTTATTTTATTAATTTAATGAATTTTAATACATTATTTTTAGAAAATATATTGTGCACTCATTCAAATAAACTATAAGTGTGCTAAATTTCATGCCCTCCGTCCGCGTAATTTTCGCAAAAGGGATCTAGAGTTTTTCCTTCACGTATTTATATATAGATATTAAATTATAGTGCTATAAAACGTGAAAGGTTTTAGTACACCACTTTATACGTTACAAAAAATATGTCCGAACTATCTGAAGAATGATTTACGTTGTGTAACAAAAGCTTGTTGTTTGAGTAACCTTTTCGCACAGTATAATGGACACATCGCTGAACTGCTTCCTATATTGTGGGAGTAAAAAGTAGAGGGGGCGCAATTTGGTACATGTTAACTTTAAGATTGTTTAAATAACAGTCAGTTGGTGCAGATTTAGATCTAAGATTTGTTAAATGTTCAGACAATGAGTCACAACACATTCAATCTTATTAATGAATTAAATGCGCCTGTTCTTAACAATAGTTTTTGTTTCATCAAAAATCGGGCTAGGATTTGTGTACCTGTTGGTCTTTAAAGTTTGAATATTTTTAAAATTAGCGTTCCGTCGATATCGGCTGGTGACGTCACGTGGCGATATTATGTATTCCTTACGCAGGTGGTGCAGTACGCGGTGTGGCGGTGTGCGCGTTGTTACGTTATACGTACGCCATATGGATGTCACTCGGTAGCGTGACCGAGGCCGCACTCAACGCTAATATCTCAGTCATTTTTGAAGATAGAAAAAATAAACACCAAAGAATAAACGCCTGTCATGGCGCAGAGGCACAAGCGAGCGACTGTAACACTACAGGTTGTGGGTTCGATTCCTACCCAGGAAATGTTAGTCTTTTCATTGCCTGGGCAAAGCGTGGCGTTGAGTTCCGCCACCTCAGCACGCAATGCCTCAATTCAGCGGAAAGTAGGGAACAGAATTGTTGTAAGAGAACGGAGTGTTCTTAACACTTAGTTCTCAGGTTCCTATCTACCCTTGCTATATGCGGGATACAGTGAAGTTAAAAACAAAAAAAAAAAAAAATGATTTTATTTTCTAAAATTATTTTTAAACCTATACTTAAATTAAAACGGTGCGAGATCATCATGTTGACTATATGCAAAATATATATTTTAAATTTATTAATATGAAAGCAATACCTAAAGATATTACGAAATAAACAATAAACCATTACGCAAAGGTTTCGTCAGCATATATTTAAAAATAGCTTTATCAAAATATTTATATGATTACAAATAACCTTGCAAGTGTTCTCTGTGGAAAGTGAACGAGTCAACAGTTGGTAACCCATTGCACTATAAATTGATATGATATGTATATGCCATGTACTTGAATTCAATTGTTTTGATATACAGCTGGTATGTCATATTTATAGTATATTAATAAGTAAAGGAAATATTTTAGATCCCTTTATATGTTAAAAGAGAAGACAAAAATCACCACATCATAGTGGAGAAGTAATACAGATTATCGTCGCCAGGTGACAGAAGTTGTGGTCTGACTCACTCCAGAAATAAAATTTAGTATTTTCTACTTCTTGGTTGGTAACAAGGCAAAGCGCAGCGTTGAGTTCCGCCACTCATACGCAATACCTCAATTTGCGGAAAGTGGGGAACGGAATTGTTGAAAGAGAACGGAGTGTCTTAACACTAGATTCTCTGGTTCCCCTGCCTACCACACTACATGCGGGATACAGCGTGAAGTTGAAAAAAAAATGTATCAGGTACACATTAATAAAATGAATATTATTCAAACTCCCATATAATACTCTTGAATAAAGAGACATCATAAACATGCAATGTCTCTAAATGGAGAATGGAGTGTCTTACCACTAGATTCTCTCTGTGTCTCTATTTTGTTAAGAATGAATGGAATGTTAAATTAAATATGTATTATAATTTTATCATTTTAAGTTTAAAAATAATTTGAAATGTTGTGAAAATAAACAAATGTGGAAAAGTAATTCACCTATGACCATAACCATAGTCAACTCGACATATCAAAATTATCATAAGCATAATAATATTATTAAAACAGTTTAATTCTAACCTACTTCTTAATCTAAGATGTACACAGATTTAATTATAGTCATAATACAACCTTTCATCGCAACAAGTAATAAAGGACAATCCATGTTTCCAACAAGTTTATTCAAGGCGCGTTTCATTCACAAATCGAAAAAACTCTAAGCTTACGTCACTCTCAGAGTAAGTAGGGCGAGACATTTTATTTGTAATTTTATATGCGTTTAAAGTACATTGAACAAAAAGCGTGCCATTGTCATTTACTTGACTGCGTTTTATTATGCGGAGATGCACCTACGTGGCTCGTATGAGAATTTTACGATCGTCGATAACGAGGCGTGTAATGTTATAACAACTTGTTGATAGTAAATTATCTTTTAACTAAATATACTATTTTTTATCAGCGAGGGTCAAATTTGACGAAATGAATTGTTTTCGTACAATCTAATTACTTTGATAAATATGTACATTGAATCAGTGCCGAGTTACAATATAGACGGTCGGACGTGTTTTTCGTGGTGTAATTTAAATTTTAATAATGCTTAAGTTAATAAGAGGACTGAGGCGATTAAATACACGCAAGTACAGTTATTCTACAGTGATAGGGAGCGAACCGAACAAGAATGACTCCTATTATCAAGAAAATAAGGCTAAAATGGACGAACTGGTCCAGGAGCTTCGGCTGAAAACAAATGAAGCTATTAGAGGTGGCTCCGAGGAGGCGGTTAAAAGACACACGTCGAGGGGAAAATTGCTGGTTCGCGACAGAATTAACCGGTTAGTGGACGAAGGAAGCGATGTTTTAGAACTAAGTACGCTGGCCGCCACCGATATGTACAAAGGTCAGGTGCCGAGCGCCGGCATCGTGACTGCTATCGGTAAAGTTCAAGGTCGGGACTGTATGATTGTTGCGAACGACGCTACCGTTAAAGGAGGGACGTATTTTCCTATCACCGTTAAGAAACATCTGCGAGCTCAAGCGATTGCCCAAGAATGCCGGCTTCCTTGTATTTATCTAGTCGACTCCGGTGGAGCTCACTTACCTGATCAGGCGGACGTGTTCCCTGATAGAGAACATTTTGGCAGGATATTTTATAACCAAGCGAATATGTCATCAGAGGGTATCCCCCAAGTATCTGTCGTTATGGGATCATGTACGGCGGGAGGTGCATACATACCGAGTATGTCTGACGAAAGTATTATTATTAAAAATCAAGGTACAATTTTCTTAGCCGGTCCACCGCTAGTAAAAGCGGCTACTGGTGAATCAGTATCATCTGAGGACTTGGGAGGGGCTGATTTACATTGCCGGCAATCTGGGGTCACAGATCATTATGCTGAAGATGACGAACATGCATTAAATTTGGCTAGAAATGTTGTTGCTAACTTAAATTGGAATAGAGGTCAACAAGTTAAAATTGAAAATCAAAAAATTGACGACCCTCTACACGATATCGATGATTTACATGGAATCGTAGGTGCAAATATCCAAAGGCCTTTCGACATTCGAGAAGTGATTGCCAGAGTTGTCGATGGAAGCAGATTCCATGAATTTAAACAATTGTATGGTGAAACTTTAGTATGTGGCTTTGCATTTATATATGGTCATCCTGTTGGTGTAATAGGTAATAACGGCGTACTACAATCGGAAGCGGCTTTAAAAGGCTCCCATTTTATTCAATTGTGTGCAGCTCGTAAAATACCGCTATTATTCTTACAAAATATAACCGGTTTTATGGTAGGAAGAGAGGCTGAAGCTGGTGGAATTGCTAAGAATGGTGCTAAAATGGTGACAGCAGTAAGTTGCTTTAAGGGACCGAAAATAACAGTTTTAGTAGGTGGTAGTTTCGGAGCTGGTAACTATGGTATGTGTGGAAGAGCATATTCGCCTAGTTTCTTATATATGTGGCCAAACTCAAGGATTTCAGTAATGGGAGGACCACAAGCCGCCACCGTTTTGTCCTTAGTGGCTAAAGATAAGACTGAAAGAGCTGGAAAAACATGGACAGAGGAGGACGACAAAAAAGTCAGAGGGCCTTTGGAAGCGCAGTTTGAAAAGGAAGGGCGACCATACTACAGCACTGCCCGTCTTTGGGATGATGGTATAATAGCCCCAAGAGATACAAGAAAAGTAATAGGACTAAGTTTATCAGCTGCTTTAAATGCTCCCTTTAGAGATAGCAAATTTGGTGTTTTTAGAATGTAAGATTTATGTGACTATACTTATGAATGTGATAAGGAGTGCTATGAGATAATATACTATGAAATATAATAATTATAATAAGTAACTTGTGTTTGTCTTTTGATTGTGTTATCGGGGATTATATATTTAATTGTTATTTTCGTTGATTTTGTACCAAAATATGTAAGTGATTATATAAGTATAAATAGATAAATAACCTCCAGCAGTTTAACCTTATTGTTTGTTGTATTTTATAAGTAATAAATGTAAATATAGTAAATCCTCGTTATAGTGCGGTTTCGGATATAACGCAGACAATGAATAATGTTCGCGATTTATGTCATATACCACTATGTACATTCATATATTATAATATTATTACTAATTTAAACGTCTATCGTGGCGCAGAGGCACAAGCGTGCGACTGTAAATGCGACAGGTTGTGGGTTCGATCCCCACTCCAGGAAATGTAAAATTTAGTATTTTCATTTCTTGGGTTTGGTAATAAGGCAAAGCAAAGTTCCGCCACTCAATACGCAATGCCTCAATTCGGCGTAAAGTGGGGAACGGAAGTTGAAAGACAATGGAGTATCTTAATAATAGGTTCTCTGGTTCCCTCTGCCTACCCTGCTATATGCGGGATACAGCGTGAAGTTAAAAAAAAAATTATTAATTTAAATTTTTATTTCATATATAAGGCGAAATTAACGTACTAATCTATTAAAATGGATATCTTATTAAAATAGTTGCTACTTGATCCAACTCGTAACTTAAAAGAATTGCTATATTCTTGTTAGGTACCACAAACACTAACAATTGAACAATAGTAATATAAACAAATGCTTTGCATATTAATAATGTAAATGTTTTTGTGTACGTGAGCTCGCAACTCGTACGTATTCGTATGGCACATACAGAATTAATTATAATATCGGAACAAGTGGAGATAATGGCTATCATTATAAAAAATAAGTGGCGTATGCTATTTCCATAATGAGTACGTGTCAAAATGTTATTGTATATATATTTTTTAGCTTCACGCTATAACCCGCATATAGCAGGGTAGACAGAGGGAACCAGAGAACCTAGTGTTAAGACACTCCGTTCCCCACTTTCCGCCAAATTGAGACATTGCGTGCTGAGTGGCGGAACTCAGCGCCGCGCTTTGCCTAGTTACCGAACCCAGGAAATGATAATACTAAAATTTTACATTTCCTGGAGTGGGAATCGAACTCACAACCTGATAAATATATATACTTATATGAATAATAAAAAAATGAAATTCTTTAAGCAAATTCTCACTTTTTCCCTAATAAAAGGATAATCAGATGAAACCTAGTGTTGATACTCCGTACTTGGCTTTCCGCCCGAATTCGAGGTATTGCGTGTAGAGTGGCGAAACTCAACGCCGCACTTTCTACCAGGGCGCATAAATGAAAATAATTTAAATATAATAATTTCCTTAGTGTGCCTAGAAATGTTATCTCGATGCGCCGTTGGCATAATGGTTTAGGTTTTGAATAAATACGATTGTTGGGTTATAGGTTCGAATTCATTCTCATTATCATTATCAGTCTGTCTCAGTTAACTGACACTCCAGACCACTCCTTTTTGAGCATTCTTTTCTTGATTTGCCGAAAAAGGATAGTTGTGGATTCGATTCCCGCTCGGGCGAATGGTTGTTTTAATATTTTAACTTTTCCGCTTTTGTAGACAAATAACGGCGTTGAGTTCTGCCACTCAATACGTAATAAAAAGCCAAGGACAATATCTTTACTAGGTTTTGTTATGCGGGAAAGAAAAAAAGATTGTAATTTAGACAAATTTTTGTCTAGATATCTGAGGACATTATGTCTTAATGATGAATATCCGATAATTTTTATTTTATTTATTAGATTTACCAGTGGTAATTACATTGGAAATAATTTTACAAAAGTTTGTTTGTTTTTTTTTTCTTATAGCTAAATGCATATAAATACCTTTGAAGGTGAATATAGCATGCAATTACAGGGACAGGACATATTTTTTTTTACATAATTAAGTTAACAATGTTATTACAATAAGATACAATACATTGAACATTAAAAACAATAAAAAAAAATACAAGTGAAAAAAAATCATTTAGGTATATATAAAAAAATAAATAATAATACATACCTAAATATTTTATTCCTTATCTCAGAACCAACATATTTTGTGTATGTAATCGTGTAATGTACTCACTTTTAACCGATCGTCGATATTATATGTTTTTTACAAGTTAAGCAACAGACAAGCACCCCGCTAAGTAAACTTGCTTAATTGTATGAATAATTGATAAATCTTTTGACCACAATCAGAGCGCTGTGGGAGGTATGTGTAATGTGTATTATTCTTGGGGTATTTGGGTTCGAATCCTGAAGAACAAAAATTGACCTTTTTTATTTGCTGTTGCAATTTCATTATCAAGATATAATACAATATCTAAAAAGGAGTGTTGCTTCATAAATTAATAAAAATATTTTTTTCTAAGTATCTATATATCAATACGTGAAGCAAAAACTTTGTATCCCTTTTTACGAAAATTACGCGGACGGAGAAGCATGAAATTTTGCTAATATTTTTTTATATAATGCATAAAAAGTATATTAAATTAATTAAAATAAATGTTACACTCACTACCATAGTTTGACATCCATGTTTACATAAAGTGACATATACATTGCTAAAGACAACGCGTAGTTAACGCGTCAACGGGGACACTAGTTGCATTTAAAAAGAGTAAACAATGATGATTGTGGGTTCGATCCCCACATGGAGATATTATGACACTTTGCTCTGGTAACATAAAAAGTGGTGTGGAGTTTTATCATTTAATATGTAATGTCATTATTTCGAAAGGAAAGTGGAGAAACGGAGTGTTATGACACTACATTTTTTGACCCTACACTCCCCACTTTTCGCCGAATTGAGGCGTGCTGAGAGGCGGAACTCAACGCCGCGCTTTGCTTTATTACCAAATCCAGGAAATGAAAATACAAAACTTTTACATTTCCTGGAGTGGGAATCGAATTCACAACCTGTCGCGATTACAGTCGCACGCTTGTGCCTCTGCGCCACGACAGGATTTTTTCCATACTTGTTACATC
>JAKGSA010002600.1:0-15439 GCA_033558755.1 Philaethria dido
TATATATTATTAAGTGACTTAGTTAATATATAAGGCGTGTATAAGACATATATTTAAATTTTATTGAAATTATAGTATCAACGTAAAGGAAAAGATAATTACTGAAATATTATTGTAAAAAATTTCCGCAGGCAGAATCTTCGATCCCACCTTTACACTTTTTGATATTACTTTTCACTATATAATAAAAAATCATGTAGTACATATAGGTTAAATAGAAATTCATGCACTACTTAATTTTTATATAGCTAATATTAGAAAGCTACCAATTCAAAGAAGCAGCAATGATATCTACAGGTTTCCTAGTGCGGTGACAGTAGCATTCACATAACGTACGTTATAAAAACTTACAGCTAGCCAAAGATTAATTATATTTGGTTAAATAAACAAATCAGTTCTTGTGATATATTTTAGGTATCCAAATACTGTTCTGAATTTGATTTTTACATTCATCATTGCTACTAGTAGCATCGACGCAACGACTGAAATATATGGCTTTACCAGGGTGTGTCACTTTATACAAACTGTTACATATGTGCTATATTTATTTTATTAATTAAAAGTATTTTAGATACAATATTAAGAAAATATTTCCCTTTTTTTTTCATTTAAACTTTAAGTATGCCAAATTCTACGATCTATATCTTCGTAAAAAAGGGTCGAAACTTTTTCCTTCACATAGTAATATATAAATTCAACCTGAACTCATATTGTCGTCCCAAGTTGCCACATTAATTTAATTTTATCAAGTTATACATTACATTCTAAAATAGATATTAAACAATATAGCTCACAGTCTCTTTGCAGTGCACTGCGCACTAATCCAGAATCCTAGCGACGTCGCTAATCCTATCGAAGTCATAGAAGATAGAATTATTGTCATAAAACCGTTACTAATAGAATAGAATTTTATTTAATTCTGTACTAATACAGCTTTTATATGTATTTGTATAAAGAAGAAAAGCTTTAAAAAAAATCTTTATTAGTATAAAAAAATGGAACAAGAATATACTTCTATAATGGAATGACAAATATTCATTTTATATAAAATCACATACAATAAATTATAACCAAACTTAATAATTATTACTAAAGTTATCAAAATTACCTTTATGAGCTTTTTTATTAGTTTATTGTGAAAATGACATAAATATTCAATATTGAATTCCAATTCACAGTCATCGTATGCCATTCAATTCATAACCGGAGTCAGACTTGCGTGAACAACGCTACGGCAACAACTAGGTATATCAATATTGATATAATCATTTAGCAACTGTCTACACCTACGTTCTATACATAATACTTATTATTATACATCCTAGTGGCAACTGAGGTTAAATTACACGAAATTATGGAATTAAATACACAGCATGAATCGCTTGTCGCAACCAATAAGTATGATTCCTAGGAGCTGACTCATTGACCTATATAAAAACGTTGGTAACGCAAATTAAGCACAGGTGAAGTAATAAAAAACATGGCCTTTGTAAACGTAGGAAACTGTATTAATTAAATGGTTATAAATATAACATTCATTCAATAAACATTTAATATAACTGTGTGTTGATAGACATTTTTCTGTTATTATAATTTTAGTGCAAATGTTAGTAATGGTTAACATCTATTATAACAAGTTTTGTGTATATGTTTGTAATAAATCATAGTGTACCTTTTTTTGCTGTCGTTGTTAAAGGTAGGCTATACGTTTTTACCTTCTAAGACTGTTCTATTATGTGTAAGGATGTATTAAATTATAAGGAATCGATTGATATCGAACCAAAGACTTAGTTATTACAGTAACAACTTGATTAAAATGTATGTATGATAACTATGTCGGATTCACCAAATTTTACTAAACTGAGTAGGTATACTTACCTATTGACATAATGCCCAAATAATCTGTACGCTTATTCAGTTCGGGTCACAGCAGGTCAAAGGTCACGAGTAGGTCACCTTTTTAGCCTACTCAACCTTCTATAAAGGACGCAACAAAGCTTTATGTAATTCATAACAGCATATCCTCGGCCCGGTAAAGTGTGTATCGATTGTACAAATGTGGGTCACAAGGCTGGGTCAAAGGTCACGGGTGAGTCGCTCCATCTGCCAGCGGGTGACTCTCAATATTCAGCTACCTCTGGCTTTATTATAGTAATAGATGAGAAAATTCTTTGAAAAATGACTTAACTAAAAATTAGATTAAAAATGTATGTAAATATGTAGTAAAGTTTTGTAAGTATTAATCATTACTTTAAAAAATAAGAACATTGAAGTATAATACAAAAATAAATGCGTTCTTTATTGACTATTCACTATTGTTCTAAAATTGAAACGCTGAAGAAAAGTGAACATAAAACAATAAGCTTCAGTATAAAACAGCCAGCAACTTGTTGTTTGAAATATAAGCATCTTTTATTTTTGTACAGCCGTACTTATTAGTACTTAGATTTTGAAAACTTTCAAATATTTATTTATTTTATCTTCACCTTTACCTTACCTGTAATGATCTACGGAACGGAACGTGGACACACACCACTCTGGGTGGTCCGCCGGTGAGAGTTGCTCAGCGTGCGATGGAACCTTGCACAATGTTTGGAATTTATCTGGCCGACATAATTCACAATGTAATCATTCGCAGAGAACCAAGGAGTCACCGACATTGGGCGTAGGATAAGCACGCTAAAGTGGAATTGGGCTGTGTGTCACGAGCGAATACGAGTTGCCCACTGGGATCGGAACGGTTGGCGCGAATCTCCTAGAAATAAAACTGACCACAGCCATGAATTATTCCAATATTCACCTGCCACCTCTGTAGATAACTTTAATAATTCCTTTATCTATCTCCACTCAATATATTCCTCACATACTTACTTAGTATCACATTGATACACTATACTCGTAAATACTTTGTATTGCTTTAATGAGTTACAGCCATTTATTATTTAATATACTCATTCTTTATTCTAAATTTAATTATTTAAATGAAACCAAAAAATTTGCTATAAATAATAATAAATACTAAAATTTCAGTGAAAATACAAAAACCAAATATTTAGAAAGAAATCCATACAATTAAAATGCACATCAGAGATTTAGTTAGTAAAAGTGATAAAAAAAATGCAGAAGTCCAACTAAAGCAGTTCCCTCCTGCTAGCACAAAAGTCTGGTTCCGGTGACGAGGATGGCAGCCCAACGCAGATAATTTTCGCGGCCTGGCGGAGTTGGCGAACCAGCAAGGCAAGGTGGATGGCCCAGGGCGGTAGAGGCGCGTGCGGTGCAAATCGGCTGAACGCACTTGCATCCAATCGTTCCTCCCTGATCGTATGGTACTCCGTTCCGTGAATAAGGAACGAGCGGACGAGAGAGTGCACGTCTGTGTATGCGCACACGCACGTACTATAACATATTCCCGCGCAGATGACACCTGGCAAATCAGTGTCGCCGTCGACGGATGATACGCCTGGGAGGACATCATTATTCTCAATATCTTTACTACATATAAACAAAGTTTACGGCAGAAAATAAACAATACCACATTATTGTCACATTATTACACATTATTGTGTTTAAATAATAATTGATTTTTGCCTCACGCATAGAAGTGACATTGTCTTCGTTATATTCATATAAATTCGCTAAATTACTTCAAACACCTTGACGTATATAATATTTTTTATGTCGAAGTAACCGGTAACCTATATAAGTTTTCCTTCATTTTTCTCCCATTGGGACATTCCACGTTGGGAAACAAGATCCAAAATTTTATCTGTGTTTTGATAGGTGGTAGGAGGTTCGTCCTCCGTCTGACTTGCGACCACTATCATGTCAAAGACGAACTGCCAAATATTGTATGATGTGTTCCGGTTCGATGGCATGTAAGCCAGGTTTTCCCCTTTCCCACACATCCTTTCCCCAAAATGTGGTGATTCCGATAGCGGATTACTACATTGTCCTCTCCTTCCATCTGTACCCTGTAGGTTGGCAACGCATTAACAACATCTCTGGTGTTGTAGATGTTCATGGGCGAAGGTGGCCACTTACCATCAGGTGGTCCTTCTGCTCGTTTGCCATCCGTTATCCATTAAAAAAAAAAACTGTGTGAACCAGGAAAACGAGCGAAAATTATCAAATATCACTATTAATTACAAATTCCTGTCTATTATGTCGTGAATCGTCCACCACGACTAGTTCTACATTGCATTAGTGAATTTATATCGTGAATCGTCTACCACAGTGAAATTTCGGATCACGCTACAGTGATAGTACACAGTAAAGAATTAAAACATATCGTCTCTCAATTCAAATCTGTCTTAATTATTACAAGCTTACTTAATAAATGCACATAAATATTTAATTGCCATCGTAATATCGAGTTTAATTCAATCCTTACTAATATTATAAATGCGAAAGTAACTCTGTCTGTCTGTCTGTCTGTCTGTTACGCTTTCACGCCTAAACCACTGAACCGATTTTGATTAAATCTGGTATGAAGATAGAACTAAACTTGGGAAAGGACATAGGATACTTTTTATCGCGAAAAAAATGATAGAGGTGGTTGAAATAGGCGATGAAAGTTTGTATGGAAGTTCTTTATTGTCAAACATAAAATCATGTAAGATTGTTTAACTGCTTACAACTTCACCACATAAACCACTTAACCAATTTTGACAAATAGTCTAGACCTTGGGAAAGACTATAGGACACGCGGGCGAAGCCGCGGACGGAAAGCTAGTTAATTTATATTTTAATTTGTAATAAGTTTTAGATTTTACTTAGTGTAATTAGAAAATATACTTTATTGGCATCTTAAAAAGGTTTTTGCATCATATAAAGGTTGGACCCAGGAAATGAAACGTTTTCATTTCCTGGGTCTGGTAAAAAGGCACAGTGCGCACGCAATTCCTCAATCCGGCAGAAAGTGAGGAACAGAATGGTTGAAAGAGAACGGAGTGTCTTAACATATCGGTTCTCAGGTTCCCTCTGCCTACCCTGCCATGCGGGATACAGCGTAAAGCTAAAAAAAAAGTTCAAGCCGCTGTGGCACAGCATTTGACTCTAAATATGTATGATTGCGAATTCGATTCCTACTGAGAGGAATGAATGGTGCTTAAGGAACTAAGACATTGAATACGCAATGTCTTCATTCTGTGCGAATAGTAGAGAACAGTTTCTTGACACTAGCTTCTCTTTACCCTGGTATACAGAAGAACTGTTAAACAAAATATATTCATCACATTAGCGTTCTATTTTAAGGACAAAGTTTAAAGGATTTAAGGATAAATAAAATGTTTAAAATTTACTTATAATTTAAATTATTAAAGATTATTGGTTACATTGAGGGGCTGTGAGTGACGAAAGAATAACAAAAAAGGAATTTCAGTTAACAGTTGGGGTGGTAAGATAAGGAGGGCTCGATTGACCTCACAAAATATGTTGTGTGGGATATTGAAGTAAAGTCACGTACAAAGTACCCCCAAATGGCAGATAAAAAAAGGTTCCTAATAGTACATGAAATGAACGAAATATGCGTTGACCATAGAAGTTGTGGGTTCCCTGCCTACTTCGCCAACGTTGATAATTTATAAAATAGCTGTTAAGAGAAACAATGATTCGCCCTCTTCTGTAAAAGGTGTCGTAGTTTATGACTTATCTTGTCTGTCTGGCAATATTTTATGAATTTAAAGCAGAATGTTATAAAGTATTTTATACGCTCTATTCTACTCTATGTAATTCTATTTCAAATCCAAGCTCGGTATCGAACTTATCTTCTTACCATAACGAATGAGTCACTGCAAGGTCTAACCCCACATTAATGGCAATCGGAACAACGGCTTCTGAAAATTATACCCCTACACGCTACGTAACCGCGCATTAATTCGCCTACCAGGGCTTCTTTGAAAGCGAGCCTGAGACGAACACGACCGTCGTCACGAGACCTTTACCTTAAAACAAGAAACGAAATGCAACGTGCACACTTAAAATGGTCGTGAACTGAAACAACATCGGTACATTCTCACGCTTTGAATGCACAAAGCCAATTTTCTACAACGGCAAAAACTACGCGATTTCAATTAGGGAATGCTTTCTGTTTTGCTCTAGGGTAATGTAATGTTATAGGAGGTGAGAGTCGTTAAGTGAAAGAGGATGATGGATTGGATGTACTTTTATGAAAATTTCACATTATTCAATAATAAAGTAGAAGCTAGTGGCGTTTAAGTGGAATATATGACGATATTGGTAGGAATGTCCCCTAGACAATCGTCGATCTTACAAAACCTTTCGCTTATAATAAAAGTCACAATACAATACCCGAACTATAGTTTTACACACGAAAGCCTATCCCAAGCAGTAACTTATTACCAGTTTTCTCTAACTACACTACACAATATTATATTTTAATTAAAAATATATGTCATATAGCATACTTAGCAAGTTAAGAAAAAATCCTACACGTGTATTACAATTTTTTACTTGTATTACACCTGTAGGATTTTTTTCTCTCGTACTTTATAGTAAAAAGAAATTTAAACTCTATAGTTTTTAACGCTCCCTACTGGGTAAATACATTAAAAATAACTTATGACTATACAATACATAAATTCAACATTAACTCAAATGCAATGTTATTAGTTTTGTTATTTAAAATACCTTAATTCCAATTTTATTTATGTTAAAAAAGGGCGCCCTCACCTTATTTCTGTAACAGAGAACTTCAAGTTCAACTTCAAGAGTGCCTTAACTCTTACCAAAGCGGAGAAAGTTCCCCCGAGTGGAAAGCAATCCCACAACCAATCGCACTTACCGTTAGACGTTCTAATGCACTGCACTACGAAGATCTTAAAATTTTTAATAATATTTATATTTATGTCAAAATAAAATTTAATAAAACAAAGTGCGCCGCCATGCTATATGTCAAATATAACCGACGGAGATAGCTTGGGTTTAAAATGTATTTAAATATATTGTATAACTGTCTACTGTGCTTTTAAGGACTCTGGAAACACTTGCATACTATTGGCAAAACTCATAAATGTGTGTAAACCATACCAATATTTCGCTTCACAGTAAAGAGGCTATTATGGAATATATAATGTACTTTAGAACTAACATTTGCACTTGTTACATACAATTGTTATACCAACATACATATGTTATACCAACCCCCTGTATAATTAAATACAAAGTAACATAATATGACAGTTACAAATTGGACATAAGCTTTTTTCGTAAGTAAATTAATATCATTTTCACGACTTTTTAAAATGTTGTATTAATGCGAGAGAAGATTTTGAATGTTTTTTCATAAATTATTACGCAGACTGAGGAGTATAAAAGAGCTTTACAGTGTACATATAAGGGAGCGATGTAGAAAACCAAGCTATTTTTTATGTGTGCCTGATATATTGAATTAATAAAATAAATATTACATTACATTTATATCAACCATATTTGGCAAAACTCCTTCCAAATCTGGTTTTCCCGGTTATGTTTTCTGCATTAGTAAGTTAGTGTTAAAAAAATAATTATAAAATTATAGCTAATTACTTATAAGTATTTTATCTTTTTTTTTAATGATTACATAAAAAAATAAGTTAGAAAGAAAGCTTTTTGTAGTTTATTAATGGTTTTTTTCTGTTGTGATTGGTAGGTATTAAAAGTCACATACATTTTCCAATTTATATTTTTTACTTTTATTGTTGTTTAATAATTCTTTATATTTTTATAAATCTCATGACAAATAATACTTAGAAAATTATTTGCTTCAATAGATATTGCACAAGGACGAGTATCTACGAGAAAAATACTTTGATACAGTCCATAAGTTAAAATAGAAATTCTTAACTGAATCGTAAAAAGTGATATATAAGATTCGAAAGGAAATAGAATTTTCAAGATATCGATATTTCAACAATTCTCATAAGTATATTATTTTATCTTTTATCTTTGCTTGTATCGCTTGCCGTGAGACATATATTATAAAATAATATATGTTGGATATATTTTTCTACTTAATTTATTATAAGTATGAAATGTTTTCTTTTGCTCTAATAATATGAGAAATCTAATTATCAGTAGTAATGATAATAAAGTTTGTGTATTCGCAAATATAGAGGCTCGTAATCCAATTAAGAAACATTGTATGCCGGTAGCGGAATCTCTGCACAACTTTGTTTGTGCACAACCATACCTGTGGTTAAAACATTTTTCAACTTCACGCTGCATGCCATGGCGGGGTGGAGGCAGAGAGGGAACCAGAAGAACCTAAAGTGTTAACGCAGAAATTTCTCTTTCAATTCCGTTCCCCACTTTCCGCCGGGTGGGCTGTTGCGTCGATAGAGTGGCGGAACTCAACGCCGCTCACCCCGCGCTGATACCGAAACCAAAGAAGTAAAGAAAATACTATTTTACATTTCTGGGTGGGAGGAATCGAACCACAACCTGTCGCGTTTGGTCCTTGCACGCTTGTGCCTCTGCGCCACGACAGGCAAACATATACCTAAAAATTTAAGCATTCCTTAGTTTATTCGTTTGCCTATATCTAATAATTTTAAACATAAAGATCTTATTGCAGAAGTAATGTAGTGCATACTTTTTCCTACTCAAATAGATATTAAAATTTATATTATATTATAGTCAATCAAAATATTAGCTATTGATTAGGTATATTTCACATAGATAATAGATAGCCCTAAGTATACATAAGTACAAATATTATTATCAAATTTTACAAAAGCATTATTATACGTATACGTATAAGTTTCCTCATTAAGTAAATTAATTTATACTATATTAACTCTTTTTAGCTTTTGCATTAAATTTTAATGAAAATTGTTATTTTTTTAAATCGTAATAACCGTCATAAAAAAAAAAAACTTTTAATACATCTTCATTGTGTTTGTAGGTTGCAATAGGCATAGTCGGGAACTTCCACTGGCGGAAGTAGCTTTATAGAAATAAATCCATCTAGAAGCGCGTTCATTGAATACCTGACTTAAAAGCAAACATGATTGGGCGTAAATTCTTTCATCGTCCCCATTCATTCAGTATTTGAAAGAACATCATTATTCACGTCTCATCAATCAAAATTCAATGTTTATTTGTATAAAATTATGTAATCTAAACGGGATTTTATAGCTATATTTATATCATGAAACGTTTTGTCAATCGTCTTTGTACGAAGACTCATAAGACGATGAATAATACAAACAAAAATTGATCTAAACATTTTATTAACGTGCCCGACTAACCTGCATAGTCGCTTCGAGCTATCTTATACCCTTGTAGGCGCAGTCGGGCCGAAACGAGGGCGCCGGATCGATAGCACCAGACACAGACACAACACGCAGCCTGGCGGCCGCGCACTGCGAGCCTCCAGCCTCGAGGCCCCGTTCGCAAACAAACAACGACTGACTGGCATCTAGTGAACTAAATAGTTTGCGAATGCGAAAGCGAATTCGCCGGTTGCTCATAGTGACGTGTAGTGTTGTCCTACGAAGATTAGCCGCTTTGTGTGAGCCCACCAAAGATTTGTTAATCAAAACTCTGTGTAATGTAAATGTTGTTATGCTGTTATTTAAATGGTGGTAGTTGAAAAGTTATGTGGAAGATTGTGTAATTCAATTAAAAACTGAAAGCTCAAGATTTATTATGGTGTATACACAGGTATTCATTCTTATTAAAAATATATTCAGAATCATTTATATTTTCATTAATTTTGGATTTATCTTATAAAATATGTGTACGTAAGCGTCCAACAGCAAATATAAAATTATTTTATGCATATCTTTATTATGCTTTGTGCATACATATTTTGTTAACTGTTACACAGAAAGAAACTATGAAATTATAGTATTCTATTTAACGTACAAAGAAGACACTCATGTACCGCTTTATGTATCCCAAGTCGTTGTAAAATTTTAATAACCGATTCTATGATGCGCTTGGCAAATTGCGGCTTTGAAATTCAAGCAATGCGACGTCCAATTTCGAAATAGTCGGATCAAACTAGTCAAATAGTTACTAGATATCCTCTGCCCCGTTTATACTCCATAAAACGAATCCATCTTGACTTATGAGGGTCTTAGAACCTACTATAACTCAATAAAAAATAATTCAAGTATTTTAATCGAATTCGATTAGTCTAGTTAGCTTATAAGTAATGGAAAAACTCCGTAGTGTTTTATATATAGCTACCGTGCGAACAAGAGTTATACTTTATTTTAAACATAAATCATACATACATATTATACGATTTATTCTTTATGATATTTGAATTACATTTACAAGCACCTACGCAATAAATTTAATGTTCCACATCTACAGGAATAATATCGGTCTTCCTTTGTTCCCTCAATATTCATATTTATTGCTTTATGACGTTATTTGCGTAGATTTCATATAAAATATTATAACGACTTCCTTCTTACTCTCTGAATAGTAGAAACCTAGAGCGTATCTACGTCAGTATGAAATCAATATAAATATGTACTTCTTTTAATACGCCTATAAATTAAAATACATGTAGTTTAGACTATTTTAATAATAAGTGTCAAAAGCACCGTGACGCAGTTGAATTATGCCTGACTGATCACAATAGTTATAGGTTCAAATGCAATTTAGGGGATTATTCATAATGAGTTGTAGATCCGTTGACGCCTAAAATTAGGGTTGCCTTAGCAACGTGTATATCGCTTTATATATTTAAGTATATCAAACATGATAATATCTAATATTTTTCTTGTTAATATAATGCATTTCTCATGCATTATTATGAAAAATATGTTTTCTTAACTATGGCAATTTTTAAACTCCTCCGTCCGTATAATTTACTTAAAAAGGAATCAAATGTTTTTTCCAAAGTGGAGGAACAGAGTGTCTTAACACTAGGTTTCCTCTGCCTACCCTGCTATATGCGGGATACAGCGTGAAGCTATGTATGTATGTATGTTTTTCCTTCAGGTAATTTTGTCGACAGAGTGGCGTATCATAAGCTTTTCTCTGTTTACACAGAACTACGGGAGTCGTTATTGATTTTAAAAAAAAATCTTCTCATTTATTCGTTATTAAATGAGTAATATTAAAACACTTTAGGTCAACACTACAACTCTATCAACATAGAGTTTGAAGCAATTATCCAAAGAATATTTTTTATTATTAAAATATTTTTATTAGAAATACGCATTTGGCATATTTTAAATTGTTATATATTTTGCTGTATCATCATATATAAAAGCATCTGCATATCGCATTTAGACTGATTTAAAAACAAATATTTTAATCACTTAAATATTATCTTCAATCATTTTTATCTGTAATACTTTTTATAATTTGTTCATACAATGTTTATATTTCAAGTATGTTACTAACTTTAATTAAGTTACTTGCAAAATTTAAAAAAGTTACAGCACGTGTACAAAATTTGTTCCTTCAAATGCAATTTCATTATTAACAGTAAGTGGAGGTAGTTTATTTAAACAAGCACGTTAGCTACAGCTCTTGTGCTTGTGATTGCGCATTTGGATGCAAAATTCAACTTGGATGGCGTCAGGACGCTACATTTGCGTTCCACCTTGCATGGAATACAAAATTCTATGTTGATCTGTGTTAAATTTGTAATTTAAAAATATACTATTGTATTTCTTAAAATATCTTCTAAGAATAATTACAATGTATAATAAATTGTATTTTTAGTTAAAATTGCTTGGAATTAAAATTATCTACTATATTTTAAATATTTTTTTAATATTCAAGAATAGGTACTTCGTACAGAGTACTCTGGCAGAGTTAAATTTGCAAAATGTAAACAATAATACAATTAAAAGATACTAAAAACGTTTTATTGTCTCGGTGATGACATGACTTTTGATTCCACTACTATAATTCGTTTCAAGATCATGATATCCGAATAAGTTATATGGTGGCCTCATCGTGTACTGTATTTAATAGCTAATTAAACTACACAATAAATTCAACGCCTTACGTCAAGTGGGCGGTTATTTACAGCCACCATAAAAAGATAAAGGACACCATCAAGATGTCTGTGCAATTAACAGAGAATGCAATTTTAGTGCGTCAACTGCAGATTCATGTTATGTTATTTTGGCTATCAAAAATTTAACAGCACGTCTTTATTAAGTTATCAGAAAATGTTTAATTACGATGTCGTTTTTCTGCTCGTTACACTTTGATGTGCTTGAGATGCTCGAAATGACCGTATCCGTCACTTTATAACACTACTGTTTGTTATTTTTAAATGTTTGTACAATGGAATTTCATAAAAGTAACATGAGAACGTTTATTTCAACTATAACCATAAAGTGTAAGCAAATATCTATACGAAATTTAAATTTTACTTTTCAATATATAAAACATACACAGTATCGAAGCATACATTCAGCAACAATAATAACAACTTTCTGTATCTCAAAATATTAGCATATTACATTATACAGTATATTTCATTGGTAACGTATCCAGCAATTTGTTCTCGAGAAACTACACTTGAATAGGAAAATCGTAGACGTTTGAACGATCTCCAATAATATTATAGCTGCAAGCATAAATTGTGGAAAGTGAACTAAGAATAAAACTATTATGCAAGCTGTAAGTATAAGTTGGTTGAATACTTCAATTGCAGTTTATCTTTATGAGAATACTTTTAACATTAGAATAGCAGTTAAAGATCAACATTGAATAACTTTTAATATCGCTGTTAGTACTGTCTTATCTGAATATATGTAATTTTATTGGATTATGAACACTAAAATGAGGTTAGACTAAAATAACAATTAGAACAAATAAAATGATATTTTTTTAAATTGTTGTTTTACAAATTCCTTCTTTTTGTAAAGTTTTTTAAACGTATACATTTTTACTAATTTCACATTTATTAAACATTGATAAATGTTTCTCAAACATGATAAATGTTTGAGGACGACAGACGTAAATTAAACAAAAGCTTTTGATAATAATGTTATATATATATAAAGCACCTATACAGTGATAAGTCTACATCTATATATTAATACATAAAGCAACTTAAAGACTTCTTACATTTTTTACGAAAATTACGCGGACGGAATAGCATAAAACTTGGCACACTTATAGTTTATATAGCGGAGAAGTGCACAATGATAATATCTTTTCAAATAATGCATAAAAATACATTAATTTAATAAAATAAATGTTACACACACTACCATAATTTGACATCAATGTTTATATAAAGTGACATATATACGTTGCTAAGCAAGGCGTTGTTAACGCGTCTATGAGGATACTATTCATAATAAATCAGTATTGTACGTATTAGTATTACAAAAAGATTTATGTAACGCTAATCTTGTAAGCCCTATTTGGTTGGTTATTTATAAATTGTCTTGGCTCATTGTTACTTTAAATTATAAATGTCACAATACCGTTATCGCCAAACTAATCAGGTTATATTAAATCGTGCAATTCACATGTACTTCTTTCGTAACATACGAAGTCGTGTGATAGGTATTATGGTTGGCATCTTATGATTAAGCGTTGCCACTTTACAGAACAGTGTCTGCCAATCTTTTTTGTGTCATCATTTTTATCGTTGACAATGAAACTAAACCGTTTATGTAAGTAACTTTTGCTGCTTGCAACATATAATTTCGTAAAGGAGATTATATATCCTTTATATAGAAGAAATGGATGAAGTATCTATTTCTTCCATGTTTTTAGTTGCTAATATTACACACAAAATTTATTGCATTTCTCGTTGTAAAATAATTTTAATTTTTGATCAAAATGGGTTATAAAAAACATCATGCAGATGCCTGCATGATATTTTTTATTGCGTGTATTATCGGCAGGTTATTAAAAGTATATATAGTTTTTATAGGATGAAAGTTTCTCATATTAACAAGACATCTGCTTTTTCCATAACCTTTTATTTTTCTATTTAGAAAGCATTTTGTCATCTAAAAACCAAAGTAGTGTTTATATACGGGGTTGAAGCTTACTTTTCACGATACACTTGGTTTACTACCTACTCTTCGTTTCTTATAACAAGAATAGGATACATATTCTATATAAAGATATTCCCAAATGGTCTTCAATAGCACATACTGCGAATGCATCGATAAAATAGCGACGTGATCCCTTCTCAATCCGCCAATCTTTTTATGTTCAGATTGTCCGTAGCGTAAGACGCAGTAAACACATGGACTTGGTCTGGTGGGAATATACTAAGATTTTACATTCTGAACGAGTCGAGAGATCGTATTATTAAAGCACTCTCTAGTGGATATCAAGAATATAGCGCGTATGGTGCATTCGAGATGCATATTGATATTTCATATATATTTTATACACATATATATGTGAATGCATATATAAGGCTTAAGTTACGAATATGAGCCCACACAGAGGAACCATCTCTGGTGAGACAAAATATGGCATGACAGCCACTGTTTAGCGGCGTAGTGGTGTGTGTATCCTGTTAGGCTGGAATATATTTGAAGATGTATATATTTATAATATGACAAAGAGAGGGAGTAGATTGGAAACGAGCCTAAAAATAAATCAGTCTACTGCAAAAGGATTATATTTAGAAATTTTCAGATAGATATAATGCAATTTTAAAGAGGTTTTAGCTTTCAAGTCTGTCCACGTAGTAAAATTGTAGCTTAATGTTCAAAAAAGAAAAACAAAATGTTGCTAGAAATTAAGCAAGACATTCAGTCCTTGGTTAGTCTCTAGGGTGATGCATACGTAATGTAATGTTGGTAGAGTCGCGCAGATTCATTTAACTTTTTTAATTTATGCGCGTTGAGTGTAAATATAAAAAAATATTATAGCTTTTACTAAATTAAAATTCTTTCTTGTAATGTTTTAAATAGGCATATTAATTACTTAAATTTTCATATAAATTTATATAGAAGAGATTGCCTATGATGAACAGTACACATATGTTCAGGTCGTTAGTGCTATAACCTTTTAAAATGTGTTTTCAATCAGAGTCATAAAATGTTATTACTCATAATCATAAATTCTGGAATTCTATGCGAAAATTTATTTAATTTTTAATTACACATACACTGTATATTTTTTGAACTCATCTAACGTATGTATTTAATACTGAAATGTCGATATATTCTCAATATTATTTGACTTAAAATGTTGCTAAGCGTGCAAGTTTCCCTAGGGAATAAACAGGCAGCTTGGAGTCACATGAAGCAGGACACATACTGGCTTAAATAATTCATAGGGCCGATACGTCCGCTGTGCCGAACTCTAATTACGGCAACAACAATCGACTTATTCCCACCTCATGCGGTTATCGAACTCACTTCTAGAATTATGTACACGTATATTGATGATAACAAGGTCGTTAGTCCATCATTACGCAACAGCGCTACTGTAGCGGCGACCTCGTCGTACATATAGAGCGCAGGGGGTCGCGTCA
>JAKGSA010002601.1:0-15426 GCA_033558755.1 Philaethria dido
ATATTTGAGTTTTCTAGGAATACACCGGGAAATGTTACGCAATGAGACTATAAAATAATATAATAAGAACGAAATGTTACTTATTCATATACTCTTTCTAAAAGCTCTTCTAAAAAATAAATTTAATACAAAATTTTGAATTACTAGTAATTGCCCCTACAGGCATGGTAATACCATTGCTTATAACATGATACTACTATCATATCATACTAAGCCATATAAACATGCTTATATATTTTTCTAGAGAACAAAAAAATAAAGTTTAAATATAAATTT
Organism: Philaethria dido; assembly: GCA_033558755.1. Taxonomy (NCBI): domain Eukaryota; kingdom Metazoa; phylum Arthropoda; class Insecta; order Lepidoptera; family Nymphalidae; genus Philaethria; species Philaethria dido. The sequence continues at coordinate 277 of JAKGSA010002601.1, forward strand.
AAATATACCATTGTCCATTTTCCCCCCAATTAAAAGACAAATTGTAGGTATGGTTCCTGAGTGGGGATTTATAGTTAGACCATGTCCCATTGTACCACAGTATACTATTATTGTTTTCCAATGTTTTTTAACATTTGATACTATACGATAAATATTTCAGTATGTTTCAAGCTTGTTCATCTCTATATTTTAATAATATAAATATTATAATAGACAAATAATTTATAAATGAGATTCTTAGTTTCTATTAGTTTAGTAACTATATTTATGTTCATTAAAGCTAATAATCTATTACAAAATTTGAAGGAAAACACATTATGTTAACATACTATGTTAAAATTGTATTTAAAATATTTATATATGTTATTTACTGTTAGACTAAGTAAAAAACTTGTACTTACAATGACTGTGAACATCACATTCTAGGCACAGGGTAATCATTTAGATTTTTTGTAATCAACATATATGTTATTTATATGTATATAAGATTTCTATCCAATACTTTTCCACCTATAATAAATATTAAAATATGAATATCAGTAACAATAAAATAATACCTTGCAAATCTCTCCTTGTCTTGAATATTATCCTCCTCCATCCTTGTGTATTTCCCCTCACTTGCGTCGTCTTCATCGGATCTGTCATCATTTGTTTTATTATATTATACATTTCAAATTTAATTTTTTTTTATAATACAATAAATTATAAAGCATTATTTTGTACCAATTTCTTGTTATCTCTTACCCAATACTCCCAGCACGACGCTTTTGTATGTCCTTGGTTGGGTCAGCCCCTAAAATATGAAAACTTACTTTTATTTAAACATGATTATAGAAAAATACAAGTACTGCCATACTGCATAAAAAAATCTAATATTTCTTTAGTTTTAGCAAATTCGTATTCAGTAACATCAATGAAATTCAAAATATTATTTTTAGTTATTTAATATTAAATTATTTTTGTTTGTAAAATATTGAAAAGATTGCTCAGTGTCTTGATTTTATAATTAAACGGTTTTATTTAGTTCACCCCGTTTGTTTGTTTAGGTCAAATTTAGTAATTGAAATTTAACCCTCTTCCCGTTAACAGATTGATCTGAAATTTGGTATACGCCTTTGATTCTGTTTTTTTTTTTCGAGCGTACGGGTCACCTGATGGTAAGTGATCCCCGCCGCCCACGGCCCCGTGTAACACTAGAGGAGCTACAGGTGCGTTGCCGGCCTTTGAGGTAGGAGTAGGCGCGCTTTTTGAAGGTACTCATTTCGTATCGACCTGGAAAAACTGCCACAGGTAGGCCATTCCACAGTTGAGTGGCACGTGGAAGGAAATTCCTTCGAAACCGCACAGTATTGGAGTGCCACGCATCCAGGTGGTGTGGATGGTATTTAAGTTTTTGGCGTACTGTGCGGTTTGAAAATCCTGCGGCAGGAATCAGGTCAAACAGTTCCCCAGAACACTCCCCGTGATGTATGCAATAGAGAACGCACAACAAGGACACGTCTCTACGCAACGCCAAAGTGTCAAGCCCTGCACAGATTACCGGGTCCCCAACGATTCGAATGGCTCTGCGTTGTATGCGATCAAATGGTTCAAGCTGATACTGGGGTGCACCAGCCCAGAGGTAAGAACAGTACTCCATATGAGGCCGAACCTTAGCCCTATACAGGGCCAACCGGTGTTTTGGCGTGAAGTACTGTCTCGCTCTGGCGATGACACCCTGTTTCTTCGAGGCCAACTTGGCCTTGCTTTCCAGATGATCGCGATACTGGCACTCACTCGAAATGCTAAGGCCCAATAAGGTGATACTGGGCGCGGCTTTAAGAAGAGTGTTCTTGAAAACTGGTTCTGCGGCTGCCGCGTTTAATGGGCACCACACTCCGTACCAGGCAGTGGTCTGAAGACCCCAAAGGGGCATCGACTGCTACCTGGTACTGTTCCGGATGTGAAATCAGCAGAAGGTCCAATAAGGTGGTGCTGTGGTTGTCCACATCTGGGATTCGCGTGGGCGTATCAACCAATTGGGACAATCTATTTGCCACAGCAAAGTCAAACACAATCCTCCCCGCGTGGTCGGTGGTGCGTGATCCAAGCCAAGCGTTGTGGGCGTTGAAGTCGCCTAGTATCAGGACCTCAGCGGAGGGAAGCTGTGATAGTACATCGTCAATAGCCGATTGCATGTGCTCCATGAGTCGATCCGTTTCTGCGTTACCACTATGGGACCTACATAGGCATGCGTAGATTCGGACATGATCGTCAGAATCAACACGAAGCCAGATGGTTGATAGGTCCCGACCTTCAAAAGTGGCAAGACGACGGAAACTCAAGTCCTCCCTCACGAACACAGCGACCCCGGCATGAGGCATGAAATTATCCTCTATTATGTAGCCAGGGTACGAAAGGTAAGATGTGTCGCTTGGTCGGGCAATCTGAGTCTCCGTCAAAAACAACAAGGCCGGCCGTGCCGTCTCTAGATGGTGGTGGACGGCATTCAGGTTGGAATGTAGACCCCTGATGTTATAGAAATCCACGTTAAGCGTGGTAGGGGATGCCGTGGAGCGTACGCCTCGTTTGCTTTGTCCAACGCGCGGTTCTGTGCCCTCCCCAGAATTCGACGGGCGGCCTGAGTTTTTAGGCTCAGTGAGGGATTCTCCAGTACCGGAGGCACTGTACCCTCCTGGGGTAATATCTCTTTCAGTACCGCTGTCATGTTCAAGGGAGGGTTTGGGGTTGGGCACCGGGGCCCGGCATTACCCAATGCGAAACGCAGCGGCCAGAAGCCGCTACTTGACGCCGGTTTTAAATGCCGGCCCCGTGTGATACCAGAGGAGCTAGCAGGTGCGTTGGCGGCTTTGAGGTGAGAGTAGGCGCGCTTTGAAGGTGCCTATGTATCGATCTGAAATACTGCTGTAGGCAAGCCATTCCACAGTTCAGTGGCATTTGAAGGGAAATTCTGAAATCACAGTACTGGTGTGCCACGTATCCATGTAACCAGGTAATTTAATTGTTACACATTATACAAATATTTTTTGAATTCAAGCAAATAGAGTATTAATGAAATGTATAGATTTATGCGGTAATGCAAAGAAAATGCTGTGGAATTCAGAGCTTCTTGAAATCGGTTAAAAATGAATAAAAACAAAAATGAATGGGTAAGAGAAAGTGCTTAAGTTGGATTTCAACACTAATACGAAATGATCTTGGTCCGTAACGATAGAAACGACGTGATTTATCTCAGGGCTTTTTCTGATTACTCGGCCAAAACATACGAAATGTTTTTAGGAATGAAAAATCAGGGAATATTGATTGAGTTTAGATAAAATGTGGAAGTTGCCAAAATCCTTCTGCTCATTTTATTATATTTTATTAAAATTTAGATGATTTTTCTTTATTATTATCTACATCATTTTGTTTTCTAACGTCTCTTTTCTCTTCTTAACCGACTCTCAAGAATGAATGAATGAAGAATGTCCGTATTACATTTTAATGGGTTTTGGCCCATTGCCCATTTAAGCTTTAAATTAAGTTAAGATCTGACTAGTAGTTTTTGAGTTATTCGTAACAATTGTACTTTTAGTGTCAGTTTTCATTTTTTGTTAAAATTTTAATTATTTTTCTATACATATATTTATTCTTACCCATCCATACCATATATCTAGTATATTCAATCAGCAATGCTAAATTCCTACAACCTATAAAATTCCTCAATATTTAAGCAATTTTTCACAAATTCCTTATAAATCGCCAGATAAACAAAGGAAATATATCTATTTCTAATCAGATGCCAGTAACGTATGTATCCTGAAGCTCAGAAATATTCAAAGCCATCAAATCAACACTTTGTCATTTCTGATGGACGCAAATTTACCAAACTGGCTTTCGCTGATCGAAGTAAATTTGCTGACGCTCGCTGTACTAGTAGTTTGGGGATAATCGTGCAGAAATGAGAAACGGAAAAACGAATATTGTTAAAATCATTTTCGATATAGATTTAAGAATTATATTTATTTCTAACCGACATAAATGTCGGTTATTACATTTTGATGATTTTATTTTATATGATAGAAAGTGAGGAACAGATGGTAAAAGAGAACGGAGTGTCTAAACACTAGGTTCCCAGGTTCTGCCTACAATGCTATGAGCGGGATACAGCGTGAAGCTATTAAAAATGATAGGTAGTGCTTCAGATGTGGCTTTACTAATACTCATGAGTAGTTTTTGGAGTTATTCGTAATTATTGTACATTCTAGTGCCTTTAATGATTTTATCATATTTTTTACTAATATATAAACATTATATATATTATAAAACGACAATAATACTCAAATATCCACAATATTTTCTAAAAATTGTAAATACAGATAAAATTGATATATCTTTTGTGAGTAATCTATAAAACAGACCAAATAATCCAGTCTAACTACGATCATGTTAATCATTATTATGAATCGAAAAATAGAATTCATTGGAAAGATTTTCTTTTTGTTACGACTACAGGATCATTAAATCTTTAATCAATTTTTATATAAGACCGAAGAATACAAAATACATTTTACCTGAATACCGTAATTCAATTTGTAATTTTGATTAGCGAAAAACTAAATAACTATCACACTTCCAAGTTCTATTAGTGTAAATCGACTTTTTTTTTAACTTCTTCACGCTGTATCCCGGGCAGTAGGCAGAGGGAAACCTGAGAAAATCCAGTGTTAAGACACACTCCATTCTCTTTCAACATTTCCGTTCCCCACTTTCCGCCAAATTGAGGCATTGGTGTGTTGAGTGGCGGAACTCAACACCGTGCTTTGCCTTGTTACAAAAAACCCAAAAACAGTACACCTGCTGTTCCTGACTGAATCGAACTCACGAAACCTGTCGCGTTTACAGTCGCACGCTTGTGCCTCTGTGCCACGACAGGGACATGTGCATCGATAGCACTACTTGCCAGGTGTATACAGGTCGACATGATATGGGCACCTTCAAAGAGCGCGTCTACCTAAAAGGCCGGTAATGTCCCTGTTGTTTCTGGTGGTACTGGGTCGTGGGTATCGGCGATCATCACTAAGAGTAAGACTCGAATGCTCGATTGCCACAAGGCAACAATGGACAACCATTCTATGAAATAAAAGTTACTTTTCTTAAAGTATAGACTTTAGCACTTTAGGTTTATCTAAATTTTTTAGCCTCACGCTGTATCTCACACATAGCAGTGGTAGAACAGAGGTAACCGGAGCAAATCTAGTGTTAAGATACTCCATTCTCTTTAACACTCTGCCCCCTTTTTCCGATGAATTGAGGCATTGCGTACTGAGCGGTGGAACTCTTGACGCTGCGCTCTTGCCTTGTTACCAGAGTGAGAAATGAAATACTAAATATTATTCAATATTTTCTATTTTCTGAAGTGGGAATGGAACCCACAACCTATAGCATTGATTTGCCGCACGCTTGTGCTCTGCGCCAATGACAGTCTTATCTAAAAATACAAACATAAATATTAATTTATGCATTTCATGCAACATATTTTTGCAAAAATTAAATTTTCCTTCCTGTAAACCTAATTCTGGTGTAACATCGCAAAATTCTCTCTTAAAAATTCGGCGACGTAGCACATCCAGGCGTCGACATGGATAGCAAATTACATGGGAGGAAGGACAAATGAAGGAGAATACGATTATTTTGCTCGAGACGCTTATACGTTATATCAGTGGTGAACATCAAAAAACAACAAGCTTTGGAGCTTAATTTTGATGCCTAAAGTTCTGTTTTTGAGATTATAATTTAAGTTTCTTTTTTACATAATATTGAAGATATAATTGACTAGCTGCCCGTGACCTGTCGGTGATGCTAGCTGTGTTTTATTTACTTCTCAATCACCGATTAATGCTTTGTATTTTTCTTAGCTTTTTGCCCCTTTAAAATGAGCTTTTTGGATCTGCAACATAAAGTTGAATGCAAAAAGTAACAATTGAATGATTTTTTTTGCGTGTTACCACATACATTTTTTATCTTGATAAGCTAATTTTAAAGCTTTTAAAGTGTTAATCACACACTTAGGAAACGAAACAATTTTTTATACGGTTTCGAATATGTTGAACTATTTTTGATAATTTTTTTTTATATTATAGTTAGTGTCGATGTGGGTCCCTATTTATTTTATCACTCACGTCAGATTTTAACTAAATTTAAATAAAAAATTGGTTCTATTTGTATTAATTATATTTTTGGTTTTATTTTTGTAAAAATTTTAACTACTTAAAAAGCTTGAGGGCCCTGAAGGCGTACATGAAGAGGTTAATGACTGTGGACGAGGTGCAGGCGTAGTCAGGCGTATGACCGCAGCGTTTGGCGCCTGCTCACCTGACTACCCCGCTAGGGATAAAAGCGTGAAGTTAGGTAGGTAGGTAGATTAATTATATTAAACTGTCCTATTTCTCATTTTTTTAGGCACCTGAACCTGGTTTTTTCAACTTGTGGATATATTTGTATGATACTTAATAACATTTCTTATGTCTTCAGAGGTTTAGTGTTTAAGAACAACATTGCTATTAAAGTCCCTAGATTAGCCGTGGTCTAGTGTTGATTACCAGCCAGTCGCGTCACTTTTAGAATCTACTAAAGATTGTTCACATAAAGGACGCTTCTGCGGTCCGTTTAGACTACAAATATGTGACTTATTTCATTACTAGTAGATTTTTCTAAGTACACAAGGTTAATGACGTAAAGAGATGACCTTTGATTATGTTTTTCTTTAGCTTCACGGTGTATCCCGCATGCCAGCAGTGGTAGGCAGAGGGAATTTAGTGTTGAAGACATATTCATTTTCTTCTTGCTGAATTGCACAGTGCTGAGGGGAGGAAGTCAAAGCCGCGCTTTGACTTGTAACTCAAAACCCAGGAAATGAAAATAATAACCTTTACATTTCCTGGAGTGGGAATCGAACTACAACCCGTCGCGTTTACAGGTGATGCCTCTGCGCCACGAGATAGGCGATAGGTTAGGGTTATGATTTGTGGCCTGTAATTATTTTTTTATCAAAAAGAATCGGTTACAGACTTACTATAAAGTCCTCATAAATTGAACAGTACTAATTAAACTTAGTATTAATAACTATTAATATCGTATCGTATCGGTTAATAACGCCTGTCGTGGCGTAGAGGCACAAGTGTGCGGCTATAAACGCGACAGGTTGTGGTTCTGATTCCCACTCCAGGTAATGTAAAATTTAGTATTTTCATGTCTTGGGTTTGGTAACAAGGCAAAGCGCGGCATTGAGTTCCGCCACACACGCAATGCCTCAATTCGGCGGAAAGTGGGGAACGGAATTGTTGAAAAGAGAATTGGAGTGTCTTAACACTAGGTTTTCTGGTTCTCTGCCTACCCTGCTATATGCGGGATACAGCGGGAAGTTAAAAAAAAAAAATTAAATCGTATTTTATTTATGAATATTATATAATGTTTAATGTAAACTGAATTAGAAACGTTTTCGCCTTGTAATTTTTGGTGACCGCAGACTTGTAACATACATTTTTAATTTCCACATCTCGAAGGACTAATTTAGCAACTTTTTAGAGTGAGTATGAATATTTGAGCAACAATTAGAAGGAAATGAGATTTCCTCTAAAAAGATAGGAGGATGATCGTTTATTTAAATTTCTATGCCACTTAGAAAAGATTTGACTTTTTAATGACTATACTTGAGGTTGACTATGGTTTCATGTTGCCCATGATTTTAAGCCTTGTTTATTAAAATTTAGGAGAAACAATATGAAAGTTAGTAATATAAGAAGTAGCAGCTTCACGCCTTATCCCGCATAGCATAGTAGTCAGAGTGAACCCAGTGTCAAGACACTCTGTACGCCATTTTCCGCCCAAATTTGAGATATCGAGTTAAGTGGCGGAAATCAACGCCACGTTTTGTCTTACCAGAGCGGAGAAATGAAAATAATTTACATATAATCTTTTCACCGAGTGATAATCAAACCCACAACCAATTGCGTTTACAGTCAAACACTGTCCCACTACTGTATACAATATACTTAATGTAATAAATCTTTGAATAATTTATAAATAAAATTAAGATTTTAACAAAAAAGAAAATCGACATCAATTAAAATGTACTAAAAAGCTTTTTTTTTTAACTTCACGCTGTATCCCGCATATAGCAGGGTAGGAAGAGGGAACCAGATAATCTAGTGTTAAGACACTCCATTCTCTTTCAACTATTCCGTTCCCCACTTTCCGCCGAATTGAGGCATTGCCTGTTGAGTGGCGGAATTCAATGCTAAAACGCAAAAGAAATGAAAATACTAAATTTTACATTTCCTGGAGTGGGAATCTAACCCACAACCTGTCGTGTTTACAGTCGCACGCTTGTGCCTTTACACCACGACAAGCGTTAGAAAAAAGATATATAGATATATAAAACACCGTCGGCCGTCCTTTTTTAGCTTCACGCTGTATCCCACATATAGCAGAGTAAGCAGAGGGAACCTGAGAACAAAGTGTTAAGACACTTCATTCTATTTAAACAATTCCGTTTCCCACTTCTCTTTTTGAAGTAGGTTAACATTAGGGTATTAAATTTCCTATACAATATTAATACTACATTAATTCACGACATAACTACTTATTTGCCAAAGATTCTTGTTTTCGGTCACGGACAACTTAGCAGTATATTAAGATACGTGAAGTGAATGTTCCTAACTGTTCCTCCAATAGTCCCTTTATACTGATGTTTGATGTCCTTCGAGGTTATATACATTATGAATATGGTATTGTGGATTATATTTCATACAATATCTAATATAGAATGTTTATATATAGAAAATATTTTGATTTAGCGATGTTTACTTACTATTGTAATTTAAGGAGACCAGTCGTGGCGCAGAAGCACAAACGTGCGACTGTAAACGTGATAGGTTGTGTATTCGATTCTCATTAAAGGAAATGAAAATATTAAATAATATTTAGTACACTCATTTCTTCGCTCTGATAAAAAGGCAAAAATTCTGTTATCTTATCGATTCTGTTATTCACCACACAATGCCTCAATTCTAGGTTCACTAGGTTCTTAGGTTCTCTCTGCCTACCCTGCTATGTGTGGAATACATCGTGAAGCTAAAAAAATATATGAATATCACAATTTCACAAGTTACATATTGTTCTTAAATATTATATATGATAAAAACTAATGTTTCTGAGTAACATAAATAATTATAATATATTTAAATCTCGTCGCACATCGTGGTGCAATTAAAAATAGAACAGCGCCAATTATTATACATAAATTATTTTTAAATCACCGCCCACATAAGCCAAAAAGTGGCGTTGAGTTCCGCTTAACATATAATGTCTCGATTTAAAGCATAAACTGAAGAGCGGAGTGTCTAAATGGTTCTCTCTGACTACCCTGCTATGCGGGAAGCTTCAAATAATGTTTAAATTTCAGTTAAAATCCTACAAATTGTTAATATTCTAAATAAAAGAAATAGACAGCATTGACGTTTGGAATGAACTGCTAAGAAGAAAAAACTGATACGACTAACTGTAACTTTTCCTTTAAATTAATGATTTATGCTAATTTACGTAATCGACGTGCTGGACAGTTACTTTGCTAACTAAAATTTCCGTTTGCAGTACATTTGGACCCGTTTACATTAATCTCATACGATTTTTATTTTTTCTTAAGTTCCAGGTTTTTTCCCGTAATTACTCTAATTACAGAGGATAAGGATAAGTGTCAAGATAATTCAATCTTCACTTTCCACTCAAAATCGAGACGACGCTGAGTTCCATTACTTGCCACTCACTTATGTAGTGAAACTCAACACCGTATGTAAATATAACTGCTTCACCGTGTATAAATATGCAAACATACATAGCTTCACCCTGTATCCCGCTTATAACAGGGTAGGCAGAGGGAACCTAGTGTTAAGACACTCCGTTCCCAACTCTCCGATGAAAACTCAACGCTGCTCTTTGCCTTGTTACCAAACCCAGAAAATGAAAAACTCCAATTCCTGGAGTAGGAATAGAACCCACAACCTGTCGCGTTTACAGTCGCACGCTTATGCCTGTATTTGTAAATATATATATAAAACTTTATATTATATTAATATAATAGCGGAAATTGAGTCGCGCTTAGAGTCAGACACTGTCCAACCGTTCAAAATTCCCACAAATAATAAATTAGTAATTCAAAACAATTTGATAACACTATTAAAATACACAAATAGATTGGTGGTAGGAGGTTCGTCCTCCGTCTGGCTCCTGACCACTATCATGTCAAAGACGAACCGCCAAATATCTTATGATGTGTTCCGGTTCGATGGCATGTAAGCCAGGTTTTCCCCTTTCCCATCCATCCTTTCCCCAAAATGTGGTGGCTCCGATAGCGGACTACTACATTGTCCTCCCTTTCCATCTGTATCCTCTAGGTTGGCAACGCATCTACAACATCTCTGGTGTTGTAGATGTTCATGGGGGAAGGTAACCAGTTACCATCAGGTGGTCCTTCTGCTCGTTTACCATCCGTTATCCATAAAAAAAAACAAAATTAAAATATTTTCAAAATAGGTATAAAATATAAATTAAGCAACCATTCTAATATATTTACTTACAGAAGGTTACGCTATAATAAAATAGAATACTAAAGCTATACATATATTTATTACAATTTACTATTGGATCAGCAAACATCTTTGTCCCAAGTAAATGTTAGCTAATACATTAAAATAAACCTCTGGAGACGACCACTGATCTCTGCTGTTGACAGTTTAAGAAAACAGTCATCGTTCAAGTGTACAAACGATTTTTATATGTTTTTTGACCAATTTCAAAAACGAAAGAGTTTTTTATTACGTTTTTTTTGTGTGTTATTGCATATTTTTTTTTACTGGATGAACCAGTTTTTATGAGTCTTCTTTTGTATGATAGCTAGTGCTTCTGATGTGGTTTAATTTATATTTGGTTAGTATTTGACGAGTAGTTTTTGAGTTATTCGTAACAATGTTATTTTTTAGCACATTTAATTCGAGGTTACTTTTCTTTTTTTTGTTAAAATATTAATTATTACAAGATTTGAATTGTTTTAGCCAGCTCGATTACTTATATCTCGGTATCAGAAAATATACGTGATGAGTTTGATGCAAGTGTTTTCGTTTTAAATTTACACTTAATTCCGAATAACAGGGTAAACAGGAAGAGCCTAATGTTAAGACGTTCCATTTTCTCTTCCCTCCCGAAATCAAGATATTGCGTATCGAATGGTAGACGTTTTATCTTCCAGAGCGTAAAAATTAAACCCACAACGTCCTATTGCGCCACAATGGCCTCTTTTTTTGAATATATCTTTATATAAAATTATTATAAGTATTTAAAATATTTAAAAATTAAATGTATCAAATAAATTCATATATCACTTGATTGATTTTTTTTATCGTCTTGTGTTCGTCCCCTGCTGAACATAAGTGATTTCACATAAAGTGCCAACCACACAACAACGCACCAAAAAGATACAGTCAAATAGATCCTCTTTTTTTATGTCGTTGTTAATAATATAATATAATATATGAATCGTGTCGTGGCGCAGAGGTACAAGCGTGCGACTGTAAATGCGACAGGTTGAGGGTTCGATTCCCACTCCAGGAAATGTAAAATTTAGTATTTTCATTTCTTGGGTTTCGTAACAAGGCAAAACGCGGCGTTGAGTTCCGCCACTTAGAATGCAATGCCTCAATTCGGCGGAAAGTGGGGAACGGAATTGTTGAAAGAGAATGGAGTGTCTTAACACTAGGTTCTCTGGTTCCCTCTGCCTACCCTGCTATATGCGGATTACAGCGTGAAGTTAAAAAAAAAATCGTATCATTTTAGTGTGAACGGTGTCTCTCTAAAGCCTGACCAGCCAACCTGCCGCATTTCCCTTTAAATTTGCAAACTGTTAAATCTAAAATTATGCAGAACACGTCCCACTTAGAAAATGGTCATAGTTGAGTATTAGAAATAAACATTCTCATATAGTTCTATTTGAATATATGGTTACGTAAATAGTATGATTAATTGTATGTTGAGTTTGATTAAATGAAACTATTTTAACTGAACTTATGGCATATATTCGGAAAACATTTTTGGAAATCCGATTTTTCGAACACTACAGTAGTTCGTGGTCATAGGTGGGTACTGTAAAGTATTCGAAACGTATATTTTCCAAAAATGTTTAAAATCATTTCAATTAATATGAGTAAAAATCAAAGACCTCATTATTTATTATTAAGTTATTTATCGCGTTGGCGCATTTGTTTACGGTTTTAGTAATAAACTGGACTATATATTTTATGAATTAGGTATTTTAAAGATTTTTGTTGACAAACAGTATTGAAAATCATATAAATACTTTCTTTATAGATATATATCGCTTTTAGTTCGGAGTTTACTTTACTTAATATTCGATTCGATTTTTAAGATTTAAATTGTTGAACTGTTAATTTATTCAGTAATACAAATTAAAAAAAAACAGGAGATTATCAATTCTACTGTATCATTAATGTTCGTTAGGGCATAACTTTTACTGGGTGAAATAACTTAGATGTTTTTTTTTTTATATAGCAGCTAGTACTTCTAATGTGCTCTCATATTCTCAAATTTAGTTGAACTCATTTTTTTAGTTTTATAAATATTTTCCAAACTGAATTTGAACCCATTAACGTCGCCATGAATGGTCCAAGTTGGAGAAGGCTTTTACGCAAGACGGGCTACACATCGAAATCTAACTTTTATATTTTATTTATTTAGACATACATACATACAAAGCTTCACGCTGTATCCCGCATATAGCAGGGTAGGCAGAGGGAACTCTTAAGACACTTCGTTCTCCACTTTCCGCCGGATTGAGGCATTGCGTGCTGAGTGGTATAACTCAACGCCACGCTTTGCCTTGTTACCAAACCCAGGAAATAAAAATACTAAACTTACATTTCCTGAAATGGGAATCGAACCCACAACTTGTCGCATTTACAGTCGCACGCTTGTGCCTCTGCGCATATTATAAGGTGTAAATTATGCTATATTATTATTATTAACTTCGCCATGATACGTCAACTTTGTCATAATCACTTTAAACCCTAAAAATATATACAAGAATATAATATTAAGCAAACATCATACAAAATTTTGACAAAAAGTCTCTTCCCACAACCGACGTCACTCCGAGGACTTAATATAACCTAATTTCACCTTATTTTAACCTTTATTGTCCACTATATGTTCATTTTAAGCAAAACATATGTATATTGTTAGGCCAAGAAACGTCACAAATGAAATTCTTCCTTCATGTCAGTTGACCTCGTTCCTCTGTTACGTCTGAGTTTCATATAACATTATGATAATTTGCCAGTTTTAATTACGCTAAGTCATAAAACCGTATACTTAAGCTTTTGAAGTTTAATTTTAATTTAGCTTTGTATGAGGTACGTACTCAATGATGTCTCGATTTCAGGTGGAAAGTGGAGAACGGAGTGTCCTGTGTGCATATATATATATAGCATATATATATATATATAGCAGTATAGTTATATACATATATATATATATATATATATATATATATATATATGTATATAATTTCAACGGAGTAGAAGGTATTATAATATGCTCATTGATGCCACTGCCACCAGGGAGTTGCAGAGTAGCAAATCTCTGCCCCCGTTCCACCGATTGCCATGAAAATCAGTTTGGCCAAGTATTTTCACAGGGGATATAAAATTAACGTTTGTCTGTAGTCATCGATGATCTCAAAAATTTTTCTTAAATTTATTTTACGTTACGTAGCAACGCGCAATAATAAAAATAGACTTTAATATACGATGAGATATAATTGGCGTATGTCACTAAACACTTTCAGTGTCCCATACGTTTACCTCTCACAAATTTATATCGCGGCACTTATATACTTAAAACATTAATCACTAACACTGAGCACTATAATACAGCACACTACTTCAGAACACTGATTAAATTACGAACCGCCAAATATCTTATGATGTGTTCCGGTTCGATGGCATGTAAGCCAAGTTTTCCCCTTTCCCCAAAATGTGGTGGTTCCGATAGCGGACTACTACATAATCCTTCCCTTCCATCTGTATCCTCTAGGTTGGCAACGCATCTACAACATCTCTAGTGTTGTAGATGTTCATGGGCGAAGGTAACCACTTACCATGAGGTGGTCCTTCTGCTCGTTTGCCATCCGTTATCCATTAAAAAAATAATAATAATGAACTGTTACTCTAAAGCTAAACTAGTGGCTTTTATAGTACTGTGGCGATCCCACTCTTGCTAGGTTTTTACATCTACTCTCAATAAAAAAATAATCTGTATCCCGCATATAGCAGGGTAGACAGAGGGAGCCAAAGAACCTAGTGTTAAGACAAAAAAAAAACGGATTTCTTTCAACAGTTGCCATCTCCACTTTCCGCCGGATTAAGGTATTGTGTGCTGAGTGAGCTCAACGCTGCGTTTTACCTTGTAACCAGACACAGGAAATGAAAATACTAAATATTATTAATGAATAAAATTTTCATTTCCTGGAGTAGGAATCGAATCCACAATCTGTCATTTGCAATCGCACCCTTGTGCCTCTGCGCTACGACAGGCGTTATTTTGATATTCAAAAACATATTTGTGGAAAGTGAAACGACGTTTTGAAAACCTTACAGTAGTCCATGGTCACTTTTGATTACCCCGATAAACGGGAAAATGCATGGAGCTATAGATGGTTTATGTTATGTTTCGAGTTTGTTAGTTTTTATGTTAAGTATGTCCTATACAAACCAGAGTAAGAAGATGAATTATGATAATATATTTACATAGATTCGAATCAGAAATCGAAACAAAACGAATGACATTACTCAACGCCGCGCTTGATCTCACCAGAGTGGAAAATGATAATATTTTAAATATATTAATTCCCACAAGTGGAAATCGAACCCACTACCAACCATTACAACCAGATTTTATCTCACTATTTTCTATGTTTAAACACAAGACTATATTAAACAATTCACTTAAAATTTATCCTAATATTCAAAACACAACGTTACTAAACCTTACTTTCACAAAAGGTCGAATTAAGTTACATTTTCATATATACATACATACAAA
>JAKGSA010002603.1:0-15418 GCA_033558755.1 Philaethria dido
TTGGTGGTAGGAGGTTCGTCCTCCGTCTGGCTCGCGACCACTATCATGTCAAAGACGAACCGCCAAATATCTTATGATGTGTTCCGGTTCGATGGCATGTAAGCCAGGTTTTCCCCTTTCCCACCCATCCTTTCCCCAAAATGTGGTGGTTCCGATAGCGGACTACTACATTATCCTCCCTTTCCATCTGTATCCTCTAGGTTGGCAACGCATCTAATACATCTCTTGTGTTGTAGATGTTCATGGGTGAAGGTAACCACTTACCATCAGGCGGTCCTTCTGCTCGTTTGCCATCCGGTATCCATAAAAAAAAAAAAAAAACCTTCGAGAACACGGTATCAATGATACTGGATGAAGGTCACCTAAAAAGCATGAGAACCCACGGAGGGCAAGCATGAAGAGGTTAATGAAGCGAAAGAGGTAGCGTTTGGCGCTCCGTTCTCTCTGACAAGCCCGCTAAGGATAAATCGTGAAGTTAGGTTAGGTATAGGATAGTTAGTGGTTCTGTGATGTAGTTCGTTTTAAATTTAGTTAATATCTGAAGAATAGTTATTGAGTTATTCGTAATAATGTTACTTTTTAGTGCATTTCATTTGAAGTTAGTTCTCTTTGTAAAAATCTTAATTATTCTATGTTTATATATATGAAAACTCTAATGTTACGGAACGACAGACCTACAAAGTTAAAATTTGGCATATAAGGGTCCTTGGGGAGTGTAAGGGAGCGAAGAGAGGGTCCTTGGGGAGTATAAAGGAGCTAAGGAGAGGATTTCTCAAAATTCCCACGAAAACGGAAATAAACAGGATTTTAGGTTTTATAATCAACGCAAACAAAACATACAATACATATATAACTATTGTAATATAAAACGCGTATTTAGTAACCAATATTTGATTTCATTACATACTAAAAGCATTAAATTTCACAGTCCTTGATGTCGGTTCCAAGCGGATGGCCGTTTTAGGATACGGTCGCCGATCTACGGTTACGTTAGTGTATTTTGCAATGGTGTACCAACCTCCGGCTGGGGACGACACTTAGCGTGAGAAATTACTAGAATAGTTATCTTATTGGAGTATACTCGTTGCGTTAGTATTGACGTCAATTAAATTAAGATAACTAAGTGTAGTAATGAAGTCGTGGTTCAAAGATTTACACTACAAACAAGTACTATAATCTAACCAACGAACTAACCAGAAATAGGTTTAGAGTTTATTTGTACGCGGTAGAGGTAGGCGCGAGGGGTATAACAGCGACGTCTATCTATAATTTATTAAAAGATCTCGGCCTTTCTAGAACTATTATCAGTTCATTTTTAGCAAGAATTTCGAAGGCGTCATTAGTAGGATCTTTTGAAATTTGGTTAGGTAGAGAAAGGACAAAATACAATGAAGATGAACGTTAATTCGCATTTTAAAGGGGCCCCTTAAACCTACACTTGGGTCGTAAGTCCCAGGCACTCTCCAAACTCCTATCTCTGCAACGCGATGGGCCCGGCACCCGCACGGTGAATCCATGGATTGCTAAGGAGTTTCTTCTTCTCTATTCATTAAAATTTTCTATATAATCCATAAGTTTATATTTTATAACATACCCAATTAATATATTTTAAAATTTTATCAACGCACTAAGGATATGAAAATGAACAATTATCTATATGTACAGTTGCAGTTTGAAATCCAAAAATACGTGTTATCCAAGAGGTTGAGACGGAATTCAACGCTACGTTTTATCTTTTAAGGACGGGGAAATTAATCTATCTATCTATCTAATAAATATATTTAGGTAATGTTTCCCCTGAGTATGCTTGGAACCCGTAACCATCATGTTCACAGTCAGATATCTTGAATTTGAGCGGAGCGTGGCAAACATTGTTTTTTTTATGGATAACTGATGGGCAAACGAGCAGAAGGACCACCTGATGGTAAGTGGTTAGTTCGTGGTTCGTTTTCGCCCATGAACATCTACAATACCAGAGATGTTGTAGATGCGTTGCCAACCTATAGAATACAGATGGAAGGGGAGGACAATGTAGTAGTCCGCTATCGGAACCATCACATTTTGGGGAAAGGATGGGTGGGAAAGGGGAAAAAAGTGTGTCTCAACACTAGATTCTCTATGACTACCCTGAGGGGAAAAGAGTGAGACTCCTTTTCATAACCAGACATTATATATTCCGAATCTACACAACTATAATAGTATACAAAACAAGGAAAAGATACATAAAACAGACCATATAATACATACAAACATACATACATATCTATATAGATTACCTCATAAGTATTAATAGAACGCTCTGAGAACCGCACGCAGAGGACCGAGACCTATTTACGACTACTCACGTTCAATCTTTCGCTAATGGAACAAACATTTGCCCTTTATAAAGCATGAAAAATATTTGTACTATATTATAGAGAACAAGTACTCAGGTTAGCACTTAGATAAATGAATATGTTTTTATAAATTTAAAAGGCAGTATTATTAATATAATAAAAAAATTAAATAACACCTGTCGTGGCGCAGAGGCACAAACGTGCGACTGTAAACGCGACAGGTTGTGGGTTCGATTTCCACTCCAAGAAATGGAATTTTTCATTTCCTGGGTTTGGTAACAAGGCAAAGCGCGGCGTTGAGTTCCGCCACTCAGCACGCATTGCCTCAATTCGGCGGAAAGTGTGGAACGGAGTGCCTTAGCACTAGGTTTGTTGTATGTGTATAATTTGTATATTTTTAAATATAACGATCAATACTTTTTATCTTCATTATACATTTTAATACTTTACTTCCGTATATGAAAAACGAATCTACAAGCTCTTACGAATATATTTCAATAATTTGTATGAACTTTTTTTGTTAAATGAAATTTGTCAAAAAATATACAGTAAAAAATATACAGTAGAACGAAAATACCATTTGACAAAACAAAACATATGAGCCTTCAAAAAACAAAAAAATAGAAATAATGAATAAACAGATTATTTTTCAATGTAAGGTACGTTGATAATAGAAACTAAAATAATTATTATAGAATACATAAATATAGATATAAGATTCATCTGATGAGCCAAAAAATCATCAGTGACGTCACAATTGATTTATGCACTAAATGGCTCATAAATATAAAAATATCATAAAGTTCTCCCACATAGCAAGTACCATAAAAGAAAATAGGTCAAATTAATTTAAGAAATCAACTTACAGTTCTGAAGACATTCTTGGAACACTACGTGAGAATAAATAATAAGATAAATGTTCTGCTAGTTCGTAAGGCGACGATATGTTACACAGTTATTATATAGGAAACAAAAATGTGACTGCAGGTGGCGATAAAACTACCATATTTATACAACTTGAAACATTTAGTTGTTTCTCATATATGTTCAAGATAAAACTGAACATAATTTATATGAATATAATATCAGCGTCACAGAAACTGACATGAAAGATTATATTTAAATTATTTTCATTTCTATTATAGCAAGACAAAGCACGGCGTTGAGTTCCGCCACTATGTCTCGAATTTAGGCGGGAATCGGCGAAAGGAGTGTTTTTACACCAGGTTCACTATGACCACCCTTTTTATTTTTTTTGTTTTCGTGGGGAAACCATTTTACGGGTACCCGCTCGTTGGAGACTCGAACAGGTTATGTGGAACTCCTAAGCCGGCAGATGGTAGGACGACCGACTACCTCCTCCTCCTCAATCACTAGCCGAGGCCACGGGAACTACTCTAGTCTTTCGTGGACCCCAGCGGCCACTCTGACTACCCTGCTATGAGATAAAGCGTGAAGTTGCTTTTTTAAAGATTATTTCCCAAATAATAGGGTAATCAAAGAGAACCTAGTGTAAACTGACACTCCATTCTCCATTAAATTGAAATTTTCAATGTCTAAAGTTTTTTCAAACACAAAAATATTCAAACTCAATACTATGGCGCATTAAAACAGTCGCTTCTAATGATTCGGTTTCACAAATGCTGTCTGTAGGTGCTGCAATTCTATATGCAATCTGTATCAATGTCTTTTTAATCTTTAAGAGGAGCATATAGTGATGAATTTTATAGCTCTTTTAGGTGTTAATGTGCCTGTTATTTTGGAAATAAATAGTAATTATATTAAAAAGAAAATGAAAACGACTGTCGTGGCGCATAGGCACAAGCGAGCGACTGTAAACGCGACAGGTTAAATTCAGGAAATTGAATTTTTCATTTTCTGGGTTACAAGGCAAAGCGCGGCGTTGAGTTCCGGCACTCAGCACGCAATGCCTCAATTCGGTGGAAAATGGGGAACGGAGTGTCTTAACACTAGGTTCCCTCTGCCTACCCTGCTATATGCGGGATACAGCGTGAAGCTATGTATGTATGTATATAAAAATAAAATTTGCAATATTATTGTTTTTCTTCAAAGTGGGTTTTGACGTTAATTGGATGGAATTCACAATGTTTCGTTTTGTCACACATTTCATAGACTAACCTTAACAATATTAGTCTGCTATATTAAATTGCTGTTCATTGCCAATTTGATAATTTTTCAATGTAAGACTTCTTCATATGTTATAATGTATATTAATTTAGATTTTTAAGTATCATTTAAATAATATAAATTTAAAACCACGTACTTTTCAAGCCTCTAATCAATGTTATCAAAACAAATGTAAACTGCATTCATGTAAAGTACATACGAAAGTACATGAGTCATTACTCATCAACAGTACATATTACTATTCGGTATAAAGAAAAATTATCTATATTTCTCATTCGTTTTTCTCTACTATATTGGACTCTGGCAGATTAATAAAATGTGGAATCCACTCAGGCAAATAAAAAAAAAGAAAAGCATAAAAACTGAAACATTTACAGATTATTAATATTTTAACAAGAGAAGAAAATCTACGTCAAGTAAAATGCATGAATAAAAAAGCTACATTATTATATTTAAACCATATATTAATACATTTACGCACCAATATATTTATTTCCTATCTAGAAAAGGTTGGTTGGAAGAGAATGCTAGTTAGCGTTAAGCCCGCCTTTTGTACATGTTTATTTTAAATGTGTAATAAAGAACTTATAAGTGAATAAATAATACACAATACACTCATAAAATAAACAAATACCATATAGAAATCAACGATGCGCCTGTCGTGGCGCAGAGGCACAAGCGACTGTAAACGCGACAGGTTGTGGGTTCGATTCCCACTCCAGGAAATGTAAAATTTAGTATTTTCATTTCTTCGATATGGTAACAAGGCAAAGCGCGGCGTTGAGTTCCGCCACTCAACACGCAATGCCTCAATTTGGTGGAAAGTGGGGAACGGAAAAGAGAATGGAGTGTCTTAACACTAGGTTCTCTGGTTCCCTCTGCCTACCGTGTTATACGCGGGATACAGCGTGAAGTAAAAAAAAAAAAGATAGAAAAATATTCACTAAGTATGTAATAATTTAAGGTTAAAATCACAAGTAGCACTCAACTCTATTATAAGTGATATACAATTTGATAAAGTACAACCTTGGAAGTTTTCCCAAGGCACTTAATTCCTTATCCAATATGTGCGATAAGACCAATTAAATGTATATGATTAAGAGATTATTAAGTAATATTATTGCTTTTATCACATACTTAAAATTGTTGTAATGAACGACAACAACACGGAGAATATTATTTTTTATCTATATCTAGAGAGAATTTAGTGTTAAAACACTCCGTTTTTCGAAACATACCGTGTTAAATGGCGGAACTTTGTGCCGTACTTAGTGTTATCCGAACGGACGAGAAATATTTTTTTTTTTTATTATCGTTCTCTCAAATAGGAATAGAACCAATAACAATCACGTTTACAGTCAAACGCTCTGCCACTGCGCCACGATGGTAACATCTACATTAGGTACTAATATAAATATATCCTCATTCCCCACTTTGGCCCCGAATTCGAGTCATTTTGTGTTGATTGATTGCGTCTTGCTAGAGGGGGAACGAGAATGATTTAAAATATACTGATATCCCAATGAGAATAGAACCCACTACCAATCGCGTTTACAATAAGACATTGCCTTTCACGTAAGAACTACTGAACAGATCTTGATAAAACTTTACAAGTACAATATCTATAGGTTACAATTTAAAAAAGGTTATTTTGTAATTTGTCCATATTATAACAATATTTATTCAGTAGTTTTAACTTCACGCTTTATCCCGCACAGAGCAGGTTAGGCAGAGGGAACCTGAGAACCTAGTATTAAGACACTCCGTTCTATATTTCCGTTTCCCACTTTCCGCCGAATTGAGGCATTGCGTGCTTGTTACCAGAGCGAGACTATAGAAATACTAACAATTATTTATTATAAATATTAATATTTTCATTCCCTGGAGTGAGAATCGAACCCACAACCCCTTACGTTTACATTTGCACATAAACATATTCAGTATTAATATATTTTAAATAAAATCACATTTACAACTTGCCAAGTTAATCGAATTAAATGACACTTTTGACGCGTAACCGCATTTGGTTTGTTTCTTTTATTCCGAGACAGCACGGTTACGGTAACTACTGTTTCATTCATTCTATTATTGCGTCAGCCATGTTGCGATTTAGGTTTATTTTATTATTTATTATCTGTATTTAGTATCTATGAATTTAAAATTTTTCTCTTATACATTTATTTTTTTTATTATAATACTTTATGAAGTGAAAACTAACGTCGCTTTTATGTTATATCCAAAATCTATTTGGGTTTTAAGTAATAAAATACATACATACATAGCTTCACGCTGTTTCCCGCATATAGCAGGGTAGGCAGAGGGAACCTAGTGTTAAGACACTCCGTTCCCCACTTTCCGCCGAAAATAATAAAATAACTATTTTTTTTAAATAAACTCGTCGTCAACTTCTACATTAATCACCAAAATATCTAGTATTTTCCACTAGGTAGATTAGGCAGAAAGAACGTAGTGTTAAGACATTCTGTTCTTCACTTTCTGTCCGAATTCAAGACTCTTGTAATACAAAAAGCAACAGTGCATTTAGTAATCATTGCTCCGAACGAGAATCGAACTGACAACCATCACATTTACAACCATAATAACCTTAATCTAACCACTTAAATATAATACAAAAAATCTTAATATAGTAAAAGAACTAGAAAATTCTACTAGTTCATAATAAAAACAACTGACCCTAAACCTAAAACACAATAGTTATTAAATAATAGCTTTCTCTATTTACAATACTATATCGACCTTGCTGGCCGTGCTTCTACTTTCCGATTGTATTTTAGCATTCGGGTTTGTGACGTTGGTTTTTGTCAGCACTTGTTTATTAATAATCGGTTATCATGATTCATTGGTTATCATTCGCGGTCAGCGTTCAGCTGTATTTAAATACACTATTTGGCAAAGCGAAGTCACATTTTTAGATATATCGTATATAATTGTAATTAAGTATAATATTATTTATTAGACGCCATCATGGCGCAGATGAGAAATCTGAAGTTAAGTGATTTTTAGCACGAAACATATACGAAACATAACGCCTGTCGTGGCGCAGAGGTACAAGCGTGCGACTGTAAACGCGACAGGTTTGATTACCACTCCAGGAAACGGAATTTTTCATTTCCTGAACGGAGTGTCTTAACACTAGGTTCCCTCTGCCTACCCTGCTACATGAGGGATACAGCGTGAAGCTATGTATGTATGTATGTAACATATACTAGAAAAAAAATATTTAATATATTTTGCTTACCTTCAAACGCCAATAAAATAACTAAAGAAAATAAAAGGATAATATAAAAAATGAATAACCTCGTAACATAATAGTCGTGAATTATTACATACCTAATAAAATATAATCTCTATATTGACATTTTACAAATTTCCGCTACCCAAAGGTTATTTTTAAGAATAATCATTTCAGAGAGAATGCTATATATTAAATATTTTTAAAGTGTTGTTCATACACTTAGGATACGAACAATAAGTGTATAAGCTATATGTAATTACATATACGCTAACAACAAAAATAAGTTGCAACAAGCATACTCGTATAAGAATTTCTACGTAAATCGATAAGAACACACAGTTTAATTGGCGTTCTTAAATGTTTCTAAAACATTTACTATGGGTGAATAACACTTTATTATTTAAATAGTATTCTAAGCAGTATTTATAAATTCTAAGAACAGAAGCAAGTGAACCTTACATCCTATAATTTTACGTGCGACTAAACAGAAACAATTACCGGGCTTTGGCCACCTGCTCTCAGTTACGGTCTATGAAATAAAAACATAATTAGCGGTCATCAGTTCAAATTCCACAAGAGAATAATCATAGAAGAAAGAAAACAAAAGCTAAATATAAAAGTTATCTTTAATATTGTTACAACCAGGTTCGAATCAATTCAACATCGATATCAAAATTTGCAGTATCGATATATGTGAAAAAAACATACATAGCTACACGCTGTATCCCGCATATAGCAGGGTAGGCGGAGGGAACCTAGTGTTAAGACACTCCGTTCCCCACTTTCCGCCGAATCCAGACATTGCGTGCTGAGTGGCGGAACTTAACCCCGCTTAAAATAAAAATATGGCAAAAATAGTTTATACACACAAAATTGTTATTAATTTAATAGTTCTATTTTTATTGCTAATTGAAATTATTTATATCAATCTAAGTATGACTATATGATAGATTTATCGATAATCCTCTTCGTGTAATCTCCATAAAACGTGACATTGGCGAAGTGATTTGCTCAAGTGACACGTTCGAAGCCATAACTAAAGAACGTTCCATAACTAAAGAACTGAACTGAATGCTTATACTTTAATTACTACGACATTATTAGCGTAATTGGCCATTAAATGTTTCTAGATTAAAAAATCTTAAAACTTCTTTAAGCTGAGGCCATCGTTACGCAGTGGGAGAGCGTATGATTGTAAATGCGATTGGTTTTGGGTTTGATTCCTACTCGGGAGAATGATTGTATATAAATTATTTTCATTTCTCCGCTCAAATAAAATAAAAAAAAAATTAAAATTAAAATTAATTTCTTTTTACAAAGCGCAGCTTGTGTTCCACCACTCAATGTACTTATTGAATTCGGGCGGAAAGTTGCGAACAGAGTGTACGATAGGCTCTTGTAGATTCTTTTAGATATGCGGGGTAAAGCATGAGCTACTATTTTTATTATAATTAATAGCTATTATACTTTAAGTTACAAAGTAACGCATTTCTTAGTACTGCGCTGACTTTGTTTATCACAATAATTGTGAATCAGTTAATTACTGTCAAACAAAAGGATATGCAACAAAGACAGTAATTACTCACTAACCGTCTTTAAACTTTGTCAGAATAAGGTTTTTCCAAGAACAGACTAATTAATGGCGCTTCAATGATAATAACATAAATAACCTACACTAGTTGACGACCGCTACTTGTTCTGCGTGCGTTTTTCCTATACCTTTAGAAATTTCAAGAAAAATCCATTCTTACTGCTCTCGTACACTCCCAAAAGAACTTATTTGTCAAATTCAGCATTTTACGATCAGTAGTTTCGCTGTGAGTTATGTGCTAAATGTCCCTCGGTGAGTAACAGAATTTTTCAGAATAGAAGATTATATATTTTCTATAATTTTTGATATTAAAACATACTTTTTCTGACGTATTTGTAAAAATAAAAACAGTTTCAAGTTTTATCCCCCACTTCATGCTGTATCTCGCATATAGCAGGGTAGGCAGAGGGAACCTGAGAACCTAGTGTTAAGACACTCCGTTCTCTTTCAACAAATCCGTTCCCCACTTTCCGCCAGATTGAGGCATTGCGTGCTGAGCGGCGGAACTCAACGCCGCGCCTTGCCTTCTTACCAAACCCAGAAAATGAAAATATTTCATTTACTGGGTTGGAAATCGAAACCACAACCTATCGCTTTACAGTCGCACACTTGTGCCTCTGCGCCACAACAGGCATCTACTAAATATAAAAACTTGAATCTAAAAAATCTAACAAAAAATATTTTTTATAATCATCTATTTCTAGAACAGAACGTCACTAACGTACTCTACTTCCGAAGCTCATTATTTTTTATGACTTGAACACGATCAATATTAATTCGAACATTTGGTTTGGCTTTAAATATCAAACCATCTTATTTTTACAGCTTGGAAGTCATTAACTGAGTAAATAAACATGCTAACAAGAAATTCTTTAGACGCTTCATTAAAATAACTAACTCTAACGACTATACTTCTGTGAATAAAGTATGAATAAACATTTCTTTTTTTCTTCTTTTTTTAACTTCACGCTGTATCTCGCATATAGCGGAGTATTAGTAGTAACATAATTACGAATAACTCAAAAACTACTCATCAGATCTATATGGTACTGTTTATACAGTAACACGTATAAAAAAAAACAGTCAAATTGAGAACTTCCTTTATTTGAAATCGGTCAAGCATATTTTATTTAGACTCGTGGCAGAGGCGAGGTAGACAGTTGGTTACAATATAAACATTTTTAAATGATTTCAAATCAGGCAAGACAGTTCAGTGCACTGGTCGTCTTACACAACTACTAGTATAATTGACTCCCCATTATTCCATGTAACTTCCGTGAAAGAGAACCGCTTAATCGTAACACTTTCACTTGAAATCTTTAAATTTCACATCGGTCTGTTACAGATTGACAATATTTTAGTGAGTTATAGGAATCGATTTTTATTTAAAAAAAAACAGAGGCACATGCGTGCGACTGTATGCGCGTTATGGGTTCGATTCCCACTTCAGGCAATGAAAATTTTAAATATTTATAATAATGAAGATTCAATATTTTCTTTTCTCGCTCTGGTAACAAGGCACAGTTCAGTTCAGATGAAAATGAAGCTCTGCCTATCCTGTTATGTGCGGGATACAGCCTAAAGTTAAAAATAATAGAGGAATTCGGAAAATTTTATAGCTGATTGAGACAGTTATATTGCGCGGAATTGGGTTCCGCTTTTTAACACGCATTGTATCATTAAATATAATTCAATTTTATACATAAAAACAGAAATACAACAAACTACATAATAACCTTACAAGGCTTCATATACAGATGTATGTTACATTTTAAGCCTATTATGCTATTGCATAATATACGTAAACTGACGCGAAGTGTATATTCGTACCAGGCGTGAACAAGTTAATAAATTGTAAACACATATTTATTATTTCTAGTGTCCCCGTTAACGCGTTAATAACGCGCTTTACGTCACTTTAAATAAACATGGATGTTGTAATGTGTGTAACAATTATTTTAATAATTTAATCTACTTTTTATGCATTATTTAAAAAAATATTAGCACTCTACATTGCCTTCTCTATATAAACTATAAGTGTGCCAAATTTCATGCTCCTCCGTCTGCTAAATTTTCGTAAAAAGCGGTACAAAGTTTTTGCTTCACGTATTTATATATAGATTATTTAATTCTTTTTTACACCAACATAAAATGATAATAAAACATAAAAAAAAAAATTATGTTGTTTGAATACTTTAATATTTGTAAATTTGCCTTATTTTTTTGGTTTTGTCATTTATTCACCCAATAAATAAAGCAATCGTAATGCCTAAGTATTCTAAAAATGTAAATATATTCTAAAATGTTTATACAAGTCAACTTATCAATTTATTAACGCTTGATACAAATATAGCTCTTACTCTCTCACAAGCTATGACGCCATAAACAATTGCCTCAATTGATACAGTCGACATGAATGGTTGAAATTAGACCTTGTAAGATGACGTCTTTAGCGCAGAAATAGCTAGTAGTTAGATACGTATATTTACTATAGTTGACGTTTCTTAGATATTGAGTACTAGAACTTTATTTTTATATAAATACGCTTAAAGCAAAAAATTATATCTATAATCAATAATTAAAAGATTATAAAAGGCCATCATGGCACAGTAACACGGCCTCTCACTGTAAACGCGACTGGTAGTGAGTTCGATACTCACTCGGAGAAATTGAAATTATTTTCTTTTTACCGCTCTGGCTCTTGCCGCAAAAAAGCTAAAGCGCGATGTTAGATTTAGTTCCTTAACACCCTATATTTAAGCTTAATTTCAATCGGAAAGAAGACAACAGAGTGCCTTAACACTAGGTTCTCTCTGTTATATGCGGAATAAAGTATGAACTAATAAAAAAAAACTACCATGGTAGTGTGTGTAACATTTATTTTATTAATTAAATATACTTTTTATGCATTATTTTAAAAAACTATTAACATTCTCCACTCCTCTATATGAACTACAAGTGTGCCAAATATCATGCTCCTCTGTCCGCGTAATTTTCGTAAAAAGGAGTACAAAGTTTGTACAAAGTTCTTAAGAATGAAACAAATACGGTATTCCGTTTCCCCATAACAGTATGAAACGCAAAAACTAAAACGTTAGATAAGATTTCTCACGCGACTAACGACTTACAGAGAGGTAACATGACTTTTCTCTTCGCCAGAACTACTAGACGATTGCAATCTTTTTATTGTTTCGTAATGTTTTTATCAGTTACGTATTATGATAAGATTTTATGATAAACGTTTTTTAAAATACCTCCATATGTAGTGTAATAAGTAGGTACTAGTGGCCCCGGTGATGTGTTAACAACGCGTTGTCTTTAGCAATGTATGTATATGTCACTTTATATAACCATGAATGTCAAACTGTGGTAGTGTGTGTAACATTTATTTTATTCATTTAATATGCTTTTTATGCATTATTTAAAAAAAAAAACATTCTGCACCTTCTCTATATAAACTATAAGTGTGCCAAATTTTATGCTCCTCCGTCCGCGTAATATTCGTAAAAGGGGGTCCAACGTTTTTGCTTCACATATTTATACTAAATATAGATTATTATACAAAGCATTGACTTTCTATTCTTCTCCATATAAACTTTAATACCAAATAACACACTCCTTAGCCCCATAATGTTCATAAAAAAGGTGTCCAAAGTTTTTTCTTCACATATTATTATAATATCATTTTTTTTTTATACCACGACGGTGGCAACAAGGCACACGGCCCACCTGATGGGAAGTGGTTACCGTGGCCTATAAATAAGTACATACATATACTCGTAAGTGTAAACTCTAACACGTGTCAGTACGTGTTTAATGACGCGTCTAATGTGAGAGGACAGCGTACAAAGTACCGCACGTGAGAATGTATGTAATTTTATGATTGTAAAGATGTCTACATACATAATTGAAGTGAAATTTCTTTAGAATGTATGTGATTTGACTAGGTGTAACGAAAATGCGACACTAAAAAGAGACAAACACCATCGTCTGTAGAATTTTAATAAATTATATAATATAAAAATTTGACCCGTTTAAATTCAAACCTAGTACTATTGCGTGAGTTATAATTATTTACGCCACGATAGCATTTAATAATTACGATTATCTACCAATTAGGTCAATGAGGCCATCATGGCACGTTCAGTTCTGCCATTTTACACGCACCGTCCCAAACTCTGGCGAAAAGCGACGAACGGAGTGTCATGACATTAGTTTTCTCTGACTGCCCTGCTATACGGCATAAAGCGTGAAGTTGTTTTTATGTACTAATTAAAACTAACTTTCTTTTTGCTTCACGCTGTATCTCGCACATAGCAGGGTAGGCAGAGTGAACCACAGAAGTTAGTATTAAGACACTCCGTTCTCTTTTAATATTTCGGTTCCCCACTTTCCGCCGAAATTGAGGCGTTGCGTGCTGAGTGACGGAACTCAACGCCGCGCTTTGCGTTGTTACCAGGGCAAGGAAATGAAAATACTAAGTATTATTTAATATTTTCATTTCCTGGAGTGGGTTTCGAACCCACAACCTGTCGCGTTTACAGTCACACGCTTGTGCCTCTGCGGCACGATAGGCAACAAACTGACTATGTAAATTAATTTCAAATAAAATCCACTTCGTTATACCATATCTATGATAATCGCCATAAGATTATCAAATTAGGCTCGATCATTGACTCAGATATTCGTATGACTCAACCTACGAGTATACTTTTAGTGACCAACTAACCGTATTTATACAATCGACTTCCGATTACTCATAATCGACTAATGGCTTTTATTACGATACTCTTGAAGTAAGGCAAGAAAATATATGCCATATTTTATTAAATAATTAGTAATTAAATAAAAAAAAATAAAAAAGCCATCGCGGCGCAGTGGGACATCCTCTAACTGTAAATGCGAGTGGCTGTAGGTTCGATTCATACTTAGAGGAATAAATAAATTCAAAAGTTTCTCCGCTCTAATGAGACAAAGCGCAGCGTTGAATTCCACTATTTAACATGTAATGTCTCGAATGCAAGCGGAAAGAAACGAACACTTAGTTCCTGACGCTGTTTTTTATGACTACCTTGCTAAGCGAAATAAAGAGTGAATAAAAAAATAAGCAAATGAGAGAGTATGGTGAAAAGTCAAAAATCACTTAAAATATGTATAAAATGTGTACATCTATATATTAATACGTGAAGGAAAAACTTTGGATCCCTTTTTCGTAAAATAATGTGGACAGAGGAGAATGAAACTTGGCACACTTATAGTTTATATAGCGAAGGAGTGCAGAATGATAATATCTTTTTAAAATAATGCATAAAAAATATTTTAAATTAATAAAATAAATATTACACACACTAACATGGGTTGACATCCATATTTATATAAAGTGACATATACATTGACAACGCGTTGCTAACGCGTCGACCGAAACTCTAGTTTCTTCAAATCGACAAATACATACATATTACACATAACATAAGATTTAATACAGTAGCGGCTTTCTGTATAAGGTTAATAAATGCATTTCTTTGTTGCCTCCCGTCGGCAATCGAGTACCCTCTTTCAAAATAAATCTAAAACGAACTTGTTTTTCTTAGAGGTGCCTTTAAAGTGCATTGGTTTATATCTTGTGTACGCAGTACTTCTACAAACATTATTTATCGCTGCAGCGGTATAATAAACAACTTGAATGCAATGATCCTTGCCAGACACATATTTTAATATATAGAAATTTCTCTGAATGTAATCTTTTAGTAGTTTCACGTTTTTTTGCATAGTTATAATATACTGTGTAGGGTGAAAGACCTTAGTGCCAAGACACTCCGTTCTCCGCGTTCCGACCGGTTTCGATATTGCGTATTTAGTAACAAATAAGGATTTACATAAATATAGACTCCTATTCTGTCGTCATGAACTTAAGCAAAAAGATTGTAGTGGCAGATCACTGTATTCCCCACTTTTTGGTTTGGTTATTTAAAAGAGTTTATACCTTTAGAATCGAACAAAAATATTATTAAGCTCTATGAGAGCTATCATTCAATTTTGAGATGCCCAAAAATTCTTACATAATAATGGAAACTTTACTGTAAATAT
>JAKGSA010002604.1:0-15390 GCA_033558755.1 Philaethria dido
CCGTCGGAAGTTAATTAGTAATTGTCTTAACTCAAATGGCTTCCTGATTGCCTCTAAAATCAGTGTAAAATTTCTTACTCCACATACATAAAGAAAAATAGAATAAAGATGTTTTTCGTGTGTTAATATAATGTTAAGTTAAATACAAGATGTATGTAAATGATGTAGGTATTCTAATAATATATCCTCTAAGATCTTATTCTAAGTGGTGTTCTATTAACGTGTCGTAACTAAAATAACTCTTGTTTCCAAAATATTTATCTACCACACGTTCATAACACAGTACTTATACACAACAGTTATTATACAGCACTTATTACACAACACTCATAACACAGCACTTATATACTTAGAACACTAGGTGGCACACCGATTATAGCACACTGAGACCCCTGTAAAGCTAAAGATGAGGCTTTTCGGAACAGTTTATAGAAGTACAGTGCCGTGACAACAGACTACTGTAAAATGTTAGAAACGTGGGGCTTCCAGATGTATTGTAAGTACTAAAATATACGCGATTAATACGGGGAAAAATTTCATTTAATATGTGTAAAAATTGTTAAAATCAAAGATTTTACTATTTAATGGACAATTATGTTTTTACATGTACTGTAAATATTATTACAATTTAAAATGTTATTGTTAAATTTAGCATTAAAAAAGAAATTGACATTTTGTTAGTTATACTTTGATAAAGGTTCTATAGTTATAACATACAGTATTTCATTTCTAAGACCAAGAAACGTATTTCATAACGAAGAATGGGGCTTTAGGTCTTGACTAAGCATAAAACTCGAGGCCGGAAGTGTCACCAGTGTGGAAATACATTAAGCCGTCATACTGTAATTAGCAAAAAAATCTTTTTTTAGAACACTCTTACTTAAGGTTATGAAAAGGAAACAAAGCCAATAAAGGAGCGGTTTGGGTTGGGGTAATTATTAAGTTCCAATATAGGATGACTCTAAAATTTATATATAACTACTTTTCAAAAAAAAGGTTTCTTTATCTCGTTAAATTATATTGACAAATCCAACAATATTTAATAGCTTAAGCTTTTACAATAAATAGCTTTAAATATTTAAAAAAACATCAGTAAACGATTGGGTATACATAAAAGACAAAAGAATAATATAACAACAACGTGCTTGCCAGAGGGTGTCCTGTCAAGTATCTGTCCGATACTTGGTTTAGGTCATACGGGTACGCGACCCCGGATCCTCGAGCCACCACTATCATACTCCTATCATCCAATCCATGAAAGTGGTGTCCTTTCATTCCCCCCTGTCCTGATCTCCTTCTCTCTTTTCCTTTCTTGACTTATCCTCTCCCTTGGTTTTACCCATAATGGGTTTTGGAGGTCATATGGCAGTCGCTCCAATAAAACCAATCTTCGCCAATCAAATGGAAAGATTAAGAAAAATGCTGGGTATGGCTAGGGCGTCGCCGTTAAACGACGCGCAGGCACATCGCCCTACACCTGCGATAAGTGGGCAAGGGCTACCGTGTCAAGTACGGGCACGGCTAAAGACGCAAGTACCCAGAAAGAAACTCCGCTTTGCAACATGGAATATTGGCTCTCTAACCGGACGATGCAGAGAACTCGCAGATGTACTCGTGAGACGTCGGGTCCAGTGTGTCTTCCTACAGGAAACACGCTGGAAAGGCAATAAGTCCCGTAACATCGGACAGGGTTACCAGCTTATATACACTGGGTCGCCCTCGGGTAAGACCGGTGTGGCGGTAGTGCTCTCTCAAGGGCTTCGGAGTGGTCTCCTCGAAGTCGAACGTCGCTGCGATCGCTTGATGCGGGTGAAGGTACTGATTGAGGGTGTCATCACCAACTTGATCAGCGCCTATGCCCCTCAGGCGGGTTGTAGTGGCGCCGAAAAGGAGTCATTCTGGGAACAGTTTGAAGGGGTGCTACGCGCCATACCATCTGCCGAGGTAATCATAGTTGGGGGGGACTTAAACGGCCACGTGGGTAGGGCTGGGGACACGTATGAGCGTGTTCACGGTGGTTTTGGTTATGGTCGTCGCAATGCAGAGGGAGAAAATACTCTGAGAACCTGTATTGCGTCTGACTTGGCCATCGTGAACACGTTCTTCCAAAAGAGTTCCCAGCACCTTATCACGTATAAGAGCGGGTCCCACTCAACTCAAATAGATTATCTGCTGACCAGACGGTGTCATATAGGCAAGGTCACTAACTGTAAGGTCATTCCTGGTGAAAGCCTAACGGCCCAACATCGTCTTCTTGTCATGGACTATGTCGTTACTCCGAAAAAGAAAGTTGCCGAGAAACGTGACCCTAGGATCAAGTGGTGGTTGTTGGATGGGCCGATGCAGACCGACTTTCTGGCAGAGGTTAAAAGTCAAAATCTATCGACTGACACCCAAACTGCCCAGGAAGCTTGGGATCGAGCCCAGTCAGCAATTATTACTGCAGGTAAACGAGTTCTTGGCATTTCTAGGGGAGGACGAGTCATCGACAGGGAGACATGGTGGTGGAATGACAAGGTGCAGGAAGCGATTCGGAAAAAGAAGGCTGCTTTTAAGAAGTGGCAGAATTCCAACTCCCCTGAAGACAGAGTGGATTACATTGCGGCGAAACGTGCCAGCAAAACAGCTGTAGCCAGAGCCCGCAGTGAGAGTTTATCACCACTTTACGATAAACTTGAAACTGCGGAGGGGCAGAAGCTCATATATAAACTGGCACGTGCTCGGGATAAAGCGACACAAGACATTTCCAAATGTCTCTGTGTCAAGGACTCCCGAGGTACGCTGCTTTGTGATCAGGGCTCTGTGAAGGAGAGATGGAGGGGCTACTTCAAGGAGCTGCTGAACACTCAGCATCCGTGTAGTCTTCCTTCCGAACCGCTCCCTAACCTCGGACTTGTTGCCCCAATAACCCTTGACGAAACTCGAAATTGTCTTCGACCCATGAAGAACCGGAAAGCGGTGGGGCCTGACGACATTCCGATCGAGGCGTGGAAATCGTTGGGCTCTCTTGGTGTGCTCATGCTCACTGATCTCTTCAACCGCATCTTGAGCACTGGTACGATGCCACAACAGTGGCGGTACAGTTTCATTACCCCTATTTACAAGGGAAGGGGCAGTGTTCAAGATTGTGGTAATTATAGAGGGATCAAGATCATGAGTCACACCATGAAGCTCTTCGAGCGCATAATCGAACTCAGGCTTTGCCGAGAGTGTACTGTCTCTGGATGTCAGTATGGATTTCAGTCAGGATCCGGTACCATGGACGCCATTTTTGCCCTCAGAACTTTGATGGAGGCTTACAGGGAAAAAAGGAGAGCTCTGCATGTGGCATTTTTAGATCTGCAGAAGGCCTTTGACTGTGTGCCTCGTCAATGTATCTGGTGGGCATTGCGAGCCAAGGGGATCCCTGAGATCTATATTGGCATTATTAGAGATATGTACCGTGATTCCGCTTCAATGGTTAGGACTGCTGTTGGCGACACCAAACCTTTTCCGATTACGGTAGGGGTTCACCAAGGCTCGGCGCTTAGTCCGTTTTTGTTCAATGTAGTCTTAGATACTGTCTCGGCTTACATTCAGGACCAACCTCCATGGTAGATGATGTATGCCGATGACATAGCGCTCATTGACGAGGACTGGATGACGCTGGAGCAGAAAGTGAACCTCTGGAAGGGTACGCTTGAGAACGGCGGTCTTAAACTAAATGTGTCGAAGACCGAGTACATGGCATGCGGGAGCCCGGACTCTGGCACTATCCATATAGGTCCTGAACCAGCCGTTAAGTCGGAAAAGTTCAGGTACCTTGGATCCGTTTTGCACGAGTCCGGAGGCATCGATCACGATGTCCAAGCCCGGATATGCGCTGCTTGGGCCAAATGGCGTGAGGTCACTGGTGTGGTCTGCGCCCGCAGAATCCCGCCCAAGCTCAAGGGACAGATATACAAGTGCATAATCCGACCTGTTCTTCTATACGGTAGCGAATGTTGGCCGGCGCTGTCTCGGCACACTCAGGAGCTTCGCGTCACGGAGATGAAGATGCTGAGATGGATGTGTGGCGTTACGCGGGCCGACCGCATACGTAACACATTCATTCGAGGTAGTCTTCGGGTCCGTGACGTAGCGGATAAGCTCCAAGAGCGCCGCTTGAGATGGTACGGCCACGTTGCGCGCCGTCCCGAACACTATGTCGGAAGAAAATGCCTTGATATATCTGTCCCTGGAGTTAGACCGCCGGGACGCCCAAGGAAGCGATGGCTGGATGTCGTGAAGCAGGATATGAGAGCCAATGGACTAACCACCCGTGATGCAGAAGATCGTGCAAAGTGGAGTAGGTTAAGTAGGAAGGCAGACCCTGGCTAGCCGGGATAAATGCTAAGAAGAAGAAGAAGATATATATATAATATATAGCAGTTGAGGTGAAAGTAGCAAGGAGCATATGCTATATGAGCAGCAGGGCATAGCAGCTGTACACACATATATATATATATATATATATATATAAAGAGCATAGCATATATATGCTACATATATATATACATATATATATATATATATATATATATATTAGTTATATATATATATATATGTATATATATTGTTATTATTAAGTATATATTTTGTTATAATATGTAAATACACAGTCTAAACCTTACAATTTTAAATAATTAAAACAAGGAAAACCTATTTCTCTTCAATATTATGCATAAAAGTTATAAAAAAAAAAAAAGAGATCTCAATGTTTTCATAAATAAAAAAAAATTGCACTTTAATAAAAAAAAGAACTTTTTTCAATTCTCTCTCTAAAAAACCGAACTAAACCTTCAAATTCTTCTTTTCTCAACATCTCTATTATCACTTTCCCTTCTTTCACATGTTCTTTTCTGGTTATTAATATTCTTCTTACTTCTTTTTCCTTTTAATAATTCCTCTTTTACTATTTTCTTCCTTTCTTGTCTATTTCCACTCCCACCTTTTCCATGTTTTCTCCCGGAAAATTGTGACTCTACCTCTTTCTGTTTTTCAAATCTGGAAAATCATTAACATTCTCTTTGACATTTTATTGAAAATTTTCAAAAATTCTCAAGCCAAAAATTCCACATCACCCCTTTAATATTATTATTATAGAACTCTTCAATTCCCTCATCACACTTGTGTTTGTTCCTCATTGGCCAGGTTTTGGATTTTCATATATCTATTTCGCCTATTTCCCTCTGTTTCTCTTCTTTTCCGTTCTGTTTGTGTTTCCATGTTTTCTTTGAACGGTTTCCCTGATTGGTTTCATGTTTTCTTATATGTAGCGCGTTAAAGCGCTAATGTTTGACATACTTTCGCACTTCTCGCATGGAAAAACCATCTCTTTTCCACTCTCTTCTTTCACGGCTCCACACAACTTCTTCTGTGTCTCCCACATAGTTATCTGTCGTCTTAATAATCTTACACTCTTTCATAATATTTTTGGGAAGCAAATATTTTTGATAATCTGTATTGACTTCATTCTGTATTATCCACTCTCCATTCTTCTTCACTAAACTCTTTTGACTAGACCCTTTCTCTTCTAATATCTCTATCTAATTTCATACACGCTTTTGTTTATTTAGGCTTTTCACGCTAGGTATTATTTCAATATTATTTTCCCCATTACAAGTACTAGTGTTGTTCTTCAAAGCCAGCCATGTTTTTAAATTTATTTTGTGCACAGATAACATATGTCGTTTTAGATCGCTTTTAGTGACGTAATCGCAAAATGGACACTTTTTTAATATATTAATGTTGCAAATGTCAAAATGTTCTTGACAGTGAATCGTTAGTTGTTCCTTTGTTTCATACAACTGTGAAGTTTAATTTTTTTTTTTAATAATTGTCATTAAAAAAAGGAAATGATGAAGAACGTGCTCAGGTGGTTTGGGCACGTCGAGAGGATGAGTGATGAAAGAATGGTGAGAAACATATATGAAGCAAAGGAGAGCGGCAAGAGAGGTAGGGGAAGACCTGGAGACCTTCGAGAACACAGTATCAATGATACTGGAGGAAGGTCACATGAAGCATGAGGACCCCCCGGAGGGCATGCATGAAGAGGTTGATGACTGTGGACGAGGCGTGCGAGGTATGCAGGGACCGTTTGGAACTCTGACTACACCACTAGAGATAAAGCGTGAAGTTATGTAGGTAGGTAAAAAAAGGACGAGTAACCGTTTATGGGATGAACCAATTTTGATGACACTTTTTTATACGATAGCTAATGTAGATGTGGTGTCATTTAAATTTAGTTAAGATCTGACAAGTAGTTTTTGAGTTAATCGTAATAATTTTATTCTTTAGAGACTTTTATTTGAAGTTCGTATTATTTTATGATTATATTTATATTCCCGCTTTGAAAAAGCACGGCGTTGAGTTCCGCTACAACACCTAATCTCTCAATTCCGTGTAAAGGAGAGAACGGAGTGTCTTGGCACTAGGTTCTCTAAGTATTCTTTCTATAGGAGAGCTATTGGGGAACTTCATTTTTTTTTATCTTCACGCTGTATCCCGCATATAGCAGGGTAGGCAGAAGGAACCTAGTGTTAAGACACTCCATTCCCACTTTCCGTTGAATTGAGGCATTGCGTGCTGAGTGACGGAACTCAACGCCGCGCCTTACCTAAAAATACTAAATATTATTTAATATTTTAGTTTGGAACTTACCAATTATTTAAAAATATATACATATATATATATAAAAACTTACCTTAAAACAAACATAACATTGATGAGTATTTATTACTAATTTACTATCCTGTTTATTAATTTTCTTTTCATTAATATCATTAATTCCATCATTTTCATTTAAATGATCATCAAAAGTCACTTCACTTTCATCATTATTTGGATTTTCTTCACAAACTTCATTAACTTCATCACTTTGAGTCAAATCATTAACATTGTTATCATTACTTTCATTTTTATCATTACTTTCACTTTCATTATGTTTATTATTACTATCCATATCTATTTCAAATTCAATTAATTTCTTATTTGTATCATTAATTTCATTTTCATTAGTATCATCATTCGAGTGACGTTCATTATCATTGGATTCATTTTTATCATTATCATTGTTATTTCTAACAAATTTAATTTTAGTTTTCACTGTAAATAGTAAATTAATATATTACTTTAATGAGTTAAGTACGGGTTCGAATTTTGCTTCTTGCAAATAATTCATTATTTGCATTATTAATATTTCTAAAATATTATTCCCACACTTAGAATAAGAAAGGTAACAGGTTCAAATCCTGCTATGTTCAAAATTTTATATGTTTTCCTAAATTAATTAACCATGGAGACCATTGTATTTGATAGCGTGTGACTGTAAACGCGACAGGTTGTGGGTTCATACACATGAGGGGGAATTATTATTATTTAAATTATTTTCTTCACTCTAGTAAGAAAAACGCGGTGTTGAGTTCCGCCACTTATCACATAATAAAGAAGAACGAAGAACGGAGTTTTTTTATAATTGATCATAGACGGCAAACGAGCAGACCACCTGATGGTAAGTGATGGTAAGAGATGTTGTAGATGCGTTGCCGACCTAGAGGTACAGATAGAAGGGGAGGACAATGTAGTGGTCCGCGAACCACCACATTTTGGGGAAAGGATGGGTGGGAAAGGGGAAAACCTGGCTTACATGCCATCGAACCGGAACACATCATTAGATATGTGGCGGTTCGTACCTACCATACCTTTAGTTTTACTCAACTTCTTCAATCTTCTATTATATTCTCTTCTAATTTTCTCTATTTCCTTATTTTCTCTTCTCCGTCTCTTCCTTTCTACTACACTTTTTAAATATGTTTTTGCTTCTTTTTGACATTTCACGTCAATTTTTATGTTTTTATCTTTCTTTGCTTAAAAAGTTTAAATTGAAATTTGTATTAATATATTCTGTTCTTTGAATTTCATCTATTTTAAAGACTGTATGTTGCAATATCGGAGTTTAACTCCGCATTATAAATTACCAGAGTAATAAATTTAAAAAAAAATTATGAGTGAGGACGAACCCACAACACGCCGTGTGTATAAACAGATTTTTCTAAAATTTTTATCTTCACGCTGTATCCCGCACATAGCAGGGTAGACAGGGGGAACGTGAGAACCGACGTGAAGATAACAAAATCAACTACACTTCTGTAGAATTGAAATCAATAGCAAAAAAAGAAAATTTTACTTTATAATAAAAAAAAAAATACCTTTAATAACAGTTGATTCTGGTTTTATAATTATTTCTTTGAAATATTCATTAAAGTTTTTGGTATTTTCTTCTGAATCTGTGAAAGAAAAATATCTATATATAAATACGTGAAGCAAAAACTTTGTACCCCTTTTTGCGATTACGCGGACGGAGGAGCATGAAACTTGGCACACCTATAGTTTATATAGAGAAGGAGTGCACTATGATAATATTTGTTTTAAATAATGCATAAAAAGTATATTAAATTAATAAAATAAATGTTACACACACTACCATGGTTTGACATCCATGTTTATATAAAGTGACATATACGTTGATAAACAACGCGTTGTTAACGCGTCAACGGGGACACTAGTAATCCTTACTAATATTATAAATGCGAAAGTAACTCTGTCTGTCTGTTACGCTTTCACGCCTAAACCACTGAGCCGATTTTGATGAAATTCGGTATGAAGATAAAACTGAATTTGGGAAAGGACATAGGATAGTTTTTATTGCGAGAAAGATGGTAGAAGGGGTTCAAATGGGGGATGAAAGTTTGTATGGAAGTTCCTTCCACTACTTTATACAAATCCTATATCCAAAGGTTGCCTGGAAGAGATCGCTTTAAGCGATAAGGCCGCCTTATTGTACGCTATTACTACGAGTACTTCTATGTTATTTGTTTGTTTGTTTGTGCAATAAAGAATATTTGTTTGTTTGTTTGTTTTGTTCCTTATTGTCAAACATAAAATCATGTAAGATTGTTCAACTGTTTACAACTTTCACAACTACACCAATTAACCAATTTTGGCAAATAGTCTAGACCTTGAGAAAGACTATAGGATACTCCTCCATGTCACGCGATATAACCAAATTCCACGCGGGAAACGCCGCGGGCGGAAAGCTAGTAATAAATATTTGATGTCACAAAAAAAAATTAACGCCTGTCGTGGCGCAGAGGCACAAGTATGCGATTGTATAGCGACAGGTTGTGGGTTCGATTCCCACTCCAGGAAATGTTAGTATTTTCATTTCCTGGGTTTGGTAACAAGGCAGAGCGCGGCGTTGAGTTCCGCCACTCAACACGCAATGCCTCAATCTGGCGGAAAGTGGGGAACGGATTTGTTGAAAGAAAACGGAGTGTCTTAATACTAGGGTCTCAGGTTCCCTCAGCCTACCCCGCTATATGCGGGATACAGCGTGAAATTAAAAAAAAAAAAATTAACACACAACAAAACCGAATGGAAGAAACCATGAAATTGGACCACATCACAAACACTAGCTATCATATATATAAAAGAGTATCATCAATATTGGTTCACCCAGTAAACAGTTCTGCGGTAACACATAAAAATACAGTCAAATTGTACAGACATATGTGTTTGTCTCTTTCTTTGTGTCGCTTTTTCGTTACATCAGGTTCAAGACTTACCACTCACTGCTTCTATTTTAACTTCATCCAAAAACTGTCCTTCAATAATATCATTTGGCTCTTCTTTTATTATTTCACGCTTTTTCGGTTTTCTGGAAAAATGGAACTTTCTAGAATCTCTAGTAGGCAATTTATATACGAGTATATATCAGTGGCGAAGGGTGAAAATTTCAGTTAGGCAAGCCGGTAAATTTAGGGAAGCCGATGTATATTTAGAGAAGCCGGTATATATATTTAGGGAAGCCGGTATATATATTTAGAGAAGCCGGTATATATATTTAGGGAAGCCGGTAATTTATTGGGAAGCCAATATATTTAGGGAAACCATTCTAGGATGTCAATGTATTTCGTAATTTTACTATACAATTTTGATGATGACCTTTTTTTTTAGATCTGTAAGATCTCAGAGCATGTTTTTTTTTTTGCAATTTTATGCCCAATATTTTTCTGGCGACCCTTTTTTTAGCTCTCACACCGTGTCTGACTTTGTTTTTCCGAGCTCTGAGTTTAAGAGTTAGGCAAACCGGTGAGAATCGAGTTGCATGGACGCATCGCCACTATATATATATATACATATGCATTTGCACGTTTTATCCCGCATAAAAAAACGGATAAAGAAGCGGGGAACGGAATTGCTGAAAGAGAACGGAGTGCCTGAACACAATGGTCCCTCTGCCTAACCAGCTGTGTGCGGGATACAGCGTGAAGTTAAAAAAAAACGAGTGTTTTAACACTAGATCTTTTCTGAATGGATAGAACTTAGTATGCTGAGTGGCGGAACTCAACGCAGCACTTTGCCTTGTTACCAAACTCAGGAAATGAAAAATTCCATTTCCTGGAGTGGGAATCGAATCCACAACCTGTGACGTTTACAGTCGACAGGTGTTGATTCATATTAAATTATATTTCGTATTTTCATTTCCTCACTCTGGTGACAGAACAAAGCGCGGCGTTGAGTTCTGCCACTCAGCAAAGCCTCAATTTGGCGGAAAGTGGGGAACGGAGTGTCTTAACACTAGGTTCTCTTCCATACTTACTTTCTCCTTATAGTCATGTTATATCTAACACAGTGATTCTTCCAATAATGCGCTTTTAGATATATATGTTTTTTATATATCTTATTGCAAAGTTTACATTGTCTGTCCTGAAAAAAAAAGTTATCATAAAATGGTTATTATATATATTATTAGTGTTACAAAAATGCGTCACGTTAAAGAAAGAAACAAATTAGAATTTTACATTTCCTGGAGTAGGAATCGAACCCACAACCTGTCGCGTTTACAGTCGCACGCTTGTGCCTCTGCGCCACGACAGGCGTAAAAATACAAGTATGATAGCTAATTGTAATGAAGTTTGCAAAAAACCAAACCCTGCCAATTTAAACAGCTAAAAAAAGGTACATACATACATACATAGCTTCACGCTGTATCCCGCATATAGCAGGGTAGGCAGAGGGCTCCAGTGTTAAGACACCTGCTCCCCACTCTTCCGCCGAATCGAGACATAAAAAAGGTCAATACCAAAATTCGATATAAAGCCACTAAATACCTCTTCACATCCTTATACCGGCTTTCCTAAATATACCGGCATCTCTATATATACAGGCTTCCCTAACTATAATTTTCATTGTCCTGCCATCAAAGACAGAGTTATATATATATATATATATATATATATATATATACAGTATATATATATATATATATATATATATATATATATATATATATATATATATATATATATATATATATATATAGCATATATAGCATGAGTGATATATATATATGAGGCAAGGAGCATATATATAAGAGCAGTATATATATATATATATATATATATATATATATATATACAGAAGATAGATATATATATATATATATATATATATATATATATATATATTACTCCTGAAATCGAGACATTGCGTGATTGCATGAGTAGCGGAACTCAACGCCACGCTTTGCCTTATGAGAACGGGGAAAGGAAAATAAAACAAAAATAATGAAAAAAATGTTGAAAAAGAACGGAGTGTCTTAACACGTCGGTTCTCAGGTTCCCTTTGCCTACCCTATTATATGCGGGATACAGCGTGAAGCTAAAAAAAATATCTCACCATTTCAGAATCATGTCCAGATTTGATGTGCATCACAATACTAGGTTTATTACAAGTTTTGAACCCGCACTCGTCGCAGAAGAACTCGTGTCTTTCAATATGTTTCTTATTTATATGAGTTATTAAATAATTTTTATTGTAAAAACTGAAAAAAGATTGGTAAAGATTCATAAAACGCCTGTCTCCTGCCTGCCTCCAGGAAATGTAAAAGTTTAGTATTTACATTTCCTGGGTTTAGTAACAGGACAAAGCGCGGCGTTGAGTTCCGTCACTCAGCACACAATGATTCATTTTTTTTATCTTCACGCTGTATCCCGCACATATCAGGATAAGCACAGAGAAACTGATAACCAACGTGTAAAGACACTCCGTTACCCACTTTCCACTGAATTGAGGCATTGCTTGTTGAGTGACGGAACTCAACGTCGCGCTTTGCCTTGTTACCAAACCCAGGAAACGAAAATAGATATATCTGCCCGTGTGTTTCTGTTTGTCCCTCTGTGTGTGTGTTTTTGTATCTATCAGTGTGTGTATTTCTTTTTATCTGTATATTGTTCTATGCAGGCTTGAAGTGTCCATACAACACGGTTACCACCGGCTTGCTTAACTTTTTAAAGTACAAGTATGACACCTAAAAAAAAGGTCGCCAGGAAAATTAGGAGCTTAAAATGTAATTGAGTTTGCAAAAAACAAGGTCAAGAAAAGTAGAGAGCTAAAAAAAGGTCACCAGAAAAATATTGGGCATAAAGTTGCAAAACAAGCAAGGTCTGACATCTTAAGCACCTAAAAAAAGTCACCACCAAAATTCGATTGTGAAATAACTAAATACCTTGACATCCTATACCGGCTTCCCTAAATATACCGGCTTCCCCAAATATCTATACCGGCTTCCCTAAATATACATCGGCTTCCCTAAATATATATACCGGCTTCCCCAAATATATCGGCTTCCCTAAATATATATAACGGCTTCCCTAAATATACATACCGGCTTCCCTAAAGATACATCGGCTTCCCTAAATTTACCGGCTTGCCTAACTACAAGTTTCATGTTCATGAGTCTGCGTGTTTCTATCTATTATTGAGTGTATGTGTGTATATTTTTCGGCCTATTTGTCTATGTTGTTGATTATGTAGTGTTTTTGTTTATCTATGTGTGTGTTTCTGTCTTCTAATCTGTGTTTTTATTTATTTGTCTTTGTGCTGTAGTGTTTAGGTTTCTATTGTATGTGTGTGTGAGTTTCTGTTGTGTGTATATGTGTTACTGTTGTGTGTGTATGGGTGTGTGTGTAAAAATGACTCACCCAGTCCCACAATAATCACAGAAAACACACTTCTTCTTTATTTTATGTTGATTTAGATGTAATCTCAAACGAGACGGTCTCGAGAACGTCTTACTGCACACGTCGCACTCTAAATGCTTATCCTCGTTATGTATTATCATATGTTTTTTTAGAGCACTCTGAAAAAAAAAAAATATTAGATGCCAGTCGTGTGTTGAGGCACAAGTGTGTGCTTGTATACGCGACTGGTTGTGGGTTCATACACACTACAGGGAATGGAAATATGAAATTATATTTAGTATTTTCATTTCCTTCTCTGGTAACAAGGCAAAGCGCAGCGTTGAATTCCGCCACTCACCACACAATGCGCTAAATTCCGCAGAAAGTGGGGAACGGAGTGTCTTAACACTATGTTCTCGTCAGGTTCTCTCTACCCTGCTATGTGCATATATATATCTGGGATATAGCGTGACGTTAAATATATCTAATACTTTCTTTAAGACGGTTTTTTAGAGTGCTAAGTGGCGAAACTAAACGATGCGCTTTGCATTGTTACGAAAGCAATTGTTTGGCTAAAAAAGTCGCGAAAAAATTTAAGATATTCGCACCAAAACTTGATACGTTTGA
This sequence comes from Philaethria dido, assembly GCA_033558755.1. Classification (NCBI taxonomy): domain Eukaryota; kingdom Metazoa; phylum Arthropoda; class Insecta; order Lepidoptera; family Nymphalidae; genus Philaethria; species Philaethria dido. The sequence goes on from JAKGSA010002604.1 coordinate 13,671, forward strand.
GTCACAAAACCCTTCAGGATTCAAACTCGCACTTTTCGCAGACAATTCTTATACTATACTAGCTGTATCGTTGTACGCACATTGCTACGCCACCAAAACATAAATTTGAAGGAAAAACAAAAAATATGTGGCGCCATCTTTTGAAAATTGGTCGAACCCACTCAGAAAGCTTCGTGGGTTCATATATAACAACTTTGCTAAAGATCATCACATGATCAAATGCATGGTTCACGATTCTATAAAGGATATACAGACAAACATTCATTTTTATATAACTTACCATGTCTTTGAACCTCTTGGCGCAGTGGTTATAATTACATTTGAAAGGTCTAAAGTTCATATGCTTGGAGAGATGCACCGCCATATTGTATTTATTACTTATAGTAATACCGCAAATCTCACATTTACATGCATATGCCTTTTTGTGGACTATTTTCTGAAAAAAAAAGAGAAAAAGATTTAAAAAAAAAACATTTTTTTTAAAGTGTTATTCACAAACTAAGAACAAAAAAACGGTTTGACACCAGTCGTGTGTTGAGGCACAAGCGTACGACTGTAAACGCGATAGGTTGGGTTCGATTCCCACTGCAGGAAGTGAAAATTGTAAATATATCCATACATACATGCATATCTTCACGCTGTATCCCGCATATAGCAGGGCAGGCAGAGGGAAACTGAGAACCTAGTGTTAAGACATTCCGTTCCCCACTTTCCGCCGAATTGAGGCATTGCGTGCTGAGTGGCAGAACTCAACGCCGCGTTTTGCCTTGTTACCAAACCCAGGAAATGAAAAACTCAATTTTCTGCAGTGGGAATCGAACCCACAACCTGTCGCGTTTACAGTCGCACGCTTGTGCCTCTGCACCACGACAGGCGTTAATTTTAAATAACATTTAGTATTTTCCTTTCTTGGGTTTGGTAACAAATCAAAGCGCGGCGTTGAGTTCCGCCACTCAACACGCAATGCCTCAATTCGGCAGAAAGTGGGGAACGGAATTGTTGAAAGAGAATGGAGTGTCTTAAGACTAGGTTCTCTGGTTCCCCTGCTTTTTTTTACGGGAATACAGCGTGAAATTAAAAAATATATATATTAAAGCTCTTTCTATACACTTACAATATGGGTATTTAAAGCTGACGTGGATTCGAACACCTTATCACATTCCTTACATCGTGATCTCTTCACGTCTATATCTAAATGTATTTTACTTACATGGATTTTGAGTCTAGTTTTTGCACTATAACTGTAAATAAATATAAAATTATTGAAATAACCATATTATAAAAGGAAATGAAAATATTAAATAATATTTAGTATATTCATTTCCTCGCTCTGGTAACAGAACAAAGCGCGGCGTTGAGTTCCGCTACTGAACAAAGCCTCAATTCAGCGGAAAGTGAGGCACGGAATGTCTTAACACTAGGTTCTCAGGTTCCCTCTGCCTACCCTGCTATATGCGGGATACAGCGTGAAGCCTTTAAATAAAATGCACTCAAAGTACAATTAAGTATTACGAATAACTCAAAAACTATTCGTAGAAAAAGAGAAGCACTAGCTATCATAAAAAAAAAAATTAAAATTGATTCATCCAAAAAGAGTTATGCATACACATAAAAAAAATTGTCGAATTTAGAATCTCATTTTTTTGAAGTCGGTTACGAACTTACGAAACCATCATACGAGGTGTGTTCAAAAAGTAAGGTGACTTTGTATTTTTAAGAA
>JAKGSA010002605.1:0-15389 GCA_033558755.1 Philaethria dido
GGCTAGTTACTTGAAAGAAATGTCAAATTTACAATATACGTTTTTTGTTATCATACTAGAAAGTAACTTTTGACGTCTCCTACCTTTAAGATAATTAGGATATTCAGAAAAAAGAATTATTACGAATAACTTAAAAAATATTCAAATATCTAATGATGTATTCCGGTTCGATGGCATGCAAGCCAGGTTTTCACCTTTCCCACCCCATCCTTTCCCCAGAATGTGGTGGTTCCGATAGCGAACTACTACATTGTCCTCCCCTTCCATCTGTATGTCGGCAACGCATTTACAACACCTCTGGTGTTGTAGATGTCTATGGGGCAAGGTAACCACTTATCATCAGGTGGTCCCTCTGCTCGTTTGCCATCCGTTCCATAAAAATATTGTAATTAAGTGTTAAGTGGCGGAATTTAACTTTGCACTTAGCGTCGAAAGTCGGAGCGGGGAATAAAAATAATTTAAATACTAATAATACTACTACTAATAAATACAATAATAAAATAATTTATACACTCAAGTAGAGATCGAATCCGTAACCATGTTACAGTCAGACGCTGTTCCACTGCGCCACGATGGTTCAAATATTTTTTTGTGTCCCATTCCTATTCGTTATCCATAAAAAAAAGATCTTAATTAAATTTTAATGAGACTACGCCAGAACTACTAGCTATCATATAAAAAGAGGATAATTACAATCGGTATATCCAGTAAAAAGTTTTTTTTTTTTTTTATGGATACCGGATGGCAAACGAGCAGAAGGACCGCCTGATGGTAAGTGGTTACCTTCGCCCATGAACATCTACAACACAAGAGATGTACTAGATGCGTTGCCAACCCAGAGGATACAGATGGAAAGGGAGGATAATGTAGTAGTCCGCTATCGGAACCACCACATTTTGGGGAAAGGATGGGTGGGAAAGGGGAAAACCTGGCTTACATGCCATCGAACCGGAACACATCATAAGATATTTAGCGGTTCGTCTTTGACATGATAGTGGTCGCGAGCCAGACGGAGGACGAACCTCTTACCACCAAACAAAAGTTGTTGTAACACACATAAAAAACGATCAAATTGACAACCTCTTCTATTGTTTAAAATCCGTTGAAAAAGTAACGATTTAAAAAAAAAACATATGACTTAATTTTGCAGGTTATCCTTTAATATACAGTATTTGCCTTGTATTTACTATTCATGGGAGCTGGGCATTCTTTCATATACCTTCATATATCGAGTTCCAATCACCAGACGCTTCAAGCAGCTTTGGGTACTCTATTGGTTACCTGTCGAGTTCTGATAGCTTAGGTAAGTTTGTTTCACAGTTTATATCGCATAGCAGGGTAGTTACAGAGAATCTAGTGTCAAGATGTTCCGTTCGCCGATTTCCCTTCGACTTTTATCTATAATGAAAATAATTTTAAATATAATCATAATTTGAGGCCTATCGTGGCGCAGAGGCACAAGCGTGTGACTGTAAATGCAACAGCTTATGGGTTGTATTCCCAGTCCAGGAAATGAAAATATTGAATAATATTTAATATTTTCATATCCTCGCTCTGGTTTGGTAACAAGGCAGAGCGCGGCGTTGAGTTCCACCACACAGCACGCAATGTCTTAATTCGGCGGAAAGTTGGGAATGGAAATGTAAAAAGATAACGGAGTGTCTTAACACTTCTCTGGTTCCCTCTGCCTTCCATCCGCGGGATAAAGCGTGAAGCTAAAAAAAATCCAATAACACTATATTTTTCATATATTTTCAGTGGTAGGTGATCCACTCAACGGTGAAGATGGCCAAGTATATTCGTGCCCTATAAATGGTCTTGAAAAAAAAAGATCTACTTGTAGAAACATGGAAATCAATATTACGAAATATGCCGGGAATTACAATCGAAGTAAGACATTTTTTGTTTTAAATTTTGAATTATGACATATCTGCGCCAGAAATTTATTCTGTATGTTCTTTAAGTATTTATCTCTTAATATTTCTTTTATTTGTATTTTTAATTTAAATTAGTAAAAACGGAACTGAGTATCTTAGCACAAGGTTTCCAGTTTCCCTGTTAATGCGAGATATAGCGTGAAGTTAAAACAATAGATTTTTTTTAACTTCACGCTGTATCCCACATATAGCAGGGTAGCAGGGAACCTGAGAATCTAGTGCTAGGACACTACGTTCTCTTAGAACGTTCCCCACTTTTAAGTAGCGAACTATATATTAAAGTAGCCATATATTTAAGTAGCGAACCATAATCAGTATCAGAGTTCGAAAAAGGATAAGGCTCTATACTTAGTTATATATTTTGTGTATGTTACCGCATAACTTTTTATTAGGAAATTTTAGAAAAATGTATTTAAGTTGTAAGCTTTCTAGTATTATCTAAGTAAACTTAGGTGGTAGGAGGTTCGTCCTCCGACTGGCTCGCGACCACTATCATGTCAAAGACGAACCGCCAAATATCTAATGATGTGTTCCGGTTCGATGGCATGTAAGCCAGATTTTCCCCTTTCCCACCCATCCTTTCCCCAAAATGTGGTGGTTCTGATAGTGGACTACTACATTGTCCCCCCTTCCATCAGTATCCCCTAGGTTGGCAACGCATCTACAACATCTCTGGTGTTGTAGATGTCTATGGGCGAAAATAACCACTTACCATCAGGTGGTCCTTCTGCTCGTTTGCCGTCCGTTATCAATAAAAAAAAAAAAAAAAAGAAAAAAAAGGAGAAGGCTCTATACTTAATGATATATTTTGTGTATGTTACCGCATAACTTTTTATTAAGAAATTTTAGAAAAATGTATTTAAGTTATAAGCTTTCTAGTATTATCTAAGTCAACTTGCTCGTGCTTCTGATTTTCCATTTCAATTTAGTTAAGATCTTACTCGTAGTTTGTGAGTTATTCATAATAATTTTGCGTTTTTGTGCATTTTATTTTAAGTTGGATTACTTTTTTTGTTAAAAACTTAATTATTTAAAAATGTTTGAGTTGCTGTCTAAAGGGCCAGTATACATATACACCTGTAGCTCCTCTGGTGTTACACGGCCGTGGGCGGCGGGATCACTTACCATCAGGTGACCTGAACGCCTGTTTGCCTTGTCCTTTCCATAAATATATTATAGTATATATATATAAAGATATATATATAAAGTATATATAGCATATATCAAATAATAATATTATTCATAAAATTCTAAGCAGAAATATATACTATTTTAGGTGAAAGTCCTGACCAACAGTTTTGCCTTGGCGCATCTATATCTGTTGCATCGGATTATTTTCTAGTAAGTATTTGTACAAACCTTTGATTATTAGTTAGTAATTAATAAAGCAATGTTTTCTTGTTTCCCTCCATAACAAGGTAGTCTATCTTTGTTGACATAATTTGAGAAACAACCAAAAAAAAGCAGTCAGGTAGAGAGAGGAACTCGTACAGGGGAGGACTAGCATTCATTTAAAAGGGGTCACTTAAGCCTACACTTGTGTCGCAAGTCTCAGACATTATACCGAGCTACATATTTACAACGCAGCAGGACTCGAACCCACGCCTTTTGGAAAACCGTCCGCTAAGCACTCTGACCACTAAGCCATACGTCCTCGACGAAAACTTTAAGAGAACGGAGTGTAATAACACCAGTTCTCTTGTGGTTCTCTCTGTCTACCCTGCTATATGCGGGATACAGCGTTAATCTAAAACAAATTATCTTCATTTTTCCTTTAGACTTGTGCTCCATTGTGGACATCCTATACTACATCAGCGTTTGGAAGTTTAGGAACTTGTTTCATATCTAATGATACAACTACACAAAGATATAATGGTTTACTTGAAATATACTATAAGAACATATACAGCGAAGCTAAACTTTAGTAAGTATGTTTTTTGAAACATATATTAATAAAAACTACGTAATTTTTCCCATTTTTATTACACGTAAATGAAAAATGATTTCTAACGGATTTTTGTTTGGTGGTAGAGGTTCTGTCCCCTCCGTCTGGCTCGCGACCACTATCATGTCAAAGACGAACCGCCAAATATCTTATGATGTGTTCCGTTCGATGGCATGTAAGCCAGGTTTTCCCCTATCCCACCCATCCTTTCCCTAAAATGTAGTGGTTCCGATAGCGGACTACCATCGGGTCCCTCCCTCCATTTGTATCCTCTAGGTTGGCACGCATCTACAACGCCTCTGGTGTTGTAGATGTTCATGGGCGAAGGTAACCACTTACCATCAGTTGGTCCTTCTGCTCTGCCTGCCATCAGTTATCCATAAAAAAAAAAAAAAAAAAAAACGGAATTAATTGGCCGTATATTTTAAAGTATTCGAAATACATCTTTGAAACCCGACGTTTCTTTGAACATTACAGTCGTTCAGGTCACAGGCTTCTTATTAGCTTTTTATTTTTTTTTAATTTAAGCTATTTTTTTATATTCCGTGTTATAGTGTATTCAAACGACAATTTTAAGAAAGTCAATTTAAGAATATAAACTAAAGCGAAAAATATAGACTTTTCATTCAGTTTGAAAATACAACCTTTTGAGTTTTTCTCACGCCACAGAAACACTGTTAATTTTATCTGTCGCTTTTTATTATACTTATCATAAATGTATATTAAAATTTCAATTTCAGGTGACATATACGGTGGTATTGGTTGGACTACTTTGGCGGATCCACAGAACAAAATTATCCTTATTGCCAAACCTGTATTAGATAGTAGTGTAAGCTACATAGATATGGATCATCCGATGAACCCAGTAAAAACTATTGATTTAAGCGAACCGCTGTCCACATATGGGTATATAGGTAATTTATGTTCATTTTCTGGAGCTTTCACTTCTAACTTTTTAGACTAATTCAATTGAATTGCCAATTGGCAGTCATACGACTATCTATCTGTGGCTAGGGATGATAATCTTAGAAATGTAAGCCGGTATATTTAAAAAAACCGGTAACCTTAAGGAAGCCGGTTATGTTTAGGAAAGCTGGTCCATTGTCGGAACCGGTCTATATGGAGGACGGTACAGGATGCAAAGTTTTTTTAGCAATTTCACTCTCAAATTTTGCTAGCGACTTTTTTTAGGTATCAAATTGCAATTCCAGTTCCACATTTTTGACTGACGACCTTTCTTTTAGCTTTCATAATTTACGGTATTCGTAATCTAATAAATCCGGAAATAATATTTGTAAAGAGAAGACACAATAAAGAGGAATAAAGAAGGAAGGAAACGCGTTATATCGACGCCTCGCCACTTCTATCTATTTACAGAATTCTGACATATGTATATATTTATATTACCACTAAATTACCTTGATATATAATATGATACCTGGGATTTGACTAGTAAAATAAAGGAAATCAAATTTTCAAAAACATCTGCTCTGGTTTCCCCAAAAGAAACTAAAAAAAACTTATTCAAAAAGTATCTTTTTAATGTAAAAATAAAAAATAATCACCATGAAAAATCATATATGAACAAATCTGTGGACGCAAGTCCTACAAATTTAACAAGAAAGACGTTGGGTTCCGTCAATATCTTTTAATTTTTTCCCGTAAATTAACAATCAATTTTAATATTGATATATTACGTTGCAGGACAAGCTTTTGCAGTTGGACAATTTTTTGTTTCAAAAAAAATTGTTTCAACGACGTTCTACGCCGTTAGTATGATTAGTAATAGAATGAATACTGGAGCCGTAAGAATTTTTCTTTTCTTTTACTCTACGCATTTTGCTGTTTGATAAATAGGAACTCATTGCCGCATTGTTTTACCAGAGCGGGAAAATTTAAATAATTAATATATAACGCCTGTCGTGGCGCAGAGGCACAAGCGTGCGACTGTAAACACGACAGGTTGTGGGTTCGATTCCCACTCCAGGAAATTTTAGTATTTTCATTTCCTGGGTTTGGTAATAAGGCAAAGCGCGGCAAACGCAATGCCTCAATTTGGCGGAAAGTGGGGAGCGGAGTTGTTGTAAGAGAACGAAGTGTCTTAACACTAGGTTCTCAGGTTCCCTCTACCTATCCAGCTATATGCGGGATACAGCGTGAAGTTGAAAAAAAAAAACAATTAATTTCCCTTTACCCAAGTGGATGTTGAACCCAAAACCTTCTCTTTCCTAGTAAACCACTGTCCCACTGAGCCACGATGGTTTAAATATATATATGATGATGGTTTAAATATACACTTATATAGCATAAGCAGCTCCGATTGTAGACTGACTAAAATAAAATTTGACATATTTATTATTTAACGTTTACATTTGCAAAAAACCGTTGAGGCCAGTCATGGCGCAAAGGTATAAGCGTGCGACTGTAGACAAGACAGGGTTCGATTCCCGCTCTAGGAAATTAAAATAATAAATAATTTATTAATATTTAATATTTTCATTTCATTGCACCGATAACAAGGCAAAGTGCAGCGTTTCTTTTCGTCACTCAGCACGTAATGCCTCAGTTCTACGGAGAGTGTAGAACGGAATTGTTAGTGAGGACGGAGTGTCTTAACACTAGGTTCTCAGGTTCCCTCTGCCTACCCTTCTATGTACGGGATACAGCGAGTAGCTGAAAATCTTCATCGTGTGATAATAATATTTGTCCACTATCTTTCAGGTCTCATTTTTCTATTATGACACCGAATACAAAATATTCGACATACTTTTAGACGACGACGATGATGATTACATGCGTATTGTAGATGATTCGGTAGGTTCTATGTTTGGTGTTGTAATGCATAGTGCCAATTTGAATTTTGATAATTTCACCGAGTTACTGGTTGGTGCGCCTGCGCAGAACAACACGCTCATGGGCTACGAGCAAGGCACTGTACATATTTATGTGGGAGGAATGGCTGTAAGTATATAAAAATGAAAGATTTTTTTTTGTAATGATTGAGATTTAAACAAAGAGGAAACCAACTTCAAATATAGGGTGTCCCAAAATTAACGCAAGATTTGAATTAAATAGAAAATGCCATTTTTAGTCTTTTAATAGCGAATGAATAATGAATATAATAGCAAATGGCGGCAAAGTCAAATCTTGCGTTAATTTTGGGACAGCCTTTAGAATATACTAAAACATAACATAATTATGAAACTCAAAAAATATTCGTTACATCTTAACTAAATTTAAACGCGACCATATTAGAAGTACTGTTTATCATATTAAAATATGTATAATCATCACAATTTGTTAACTCTGTGAAAAGCTATGCGGCGGAAAGTAGAGAACGAAGTTCAAAGAGAATGGAGTGTCTTAGCACTAGGTTCCCAGGTTTCTTCTGCCTACCCTGCTATATGCGGGATACAGCGTGAAGCTAATGTAAACATTAAAAATGTAAAAATATAAAAAATGTAAATATTCCCCTGAGTAAGAATCGAACCCACTATCAAGCGCATTTATAGTCAAACGCTGTCCTACTACGTAACAATAACCTCTACATTTTAATTGTATGTCTAAAATAATTATATTCTTTCTGCAGACTGAAGAAATATCAATGTCCAATTTATGCATTTATGGAACAGTTGATGGTTCGAGGTTTGGTACAGCAATCGCCTCAATTGATTTAGATGAAGACGGTCTATCAGGTAAAAATATTAAATATCTTAAAGCATATATCCTTCTCGCTTTATCCAGGCAGAGAGAATTGAGCATAAAGACACTCCGTTCGCTGCTAAGATGTCCTTAAGATATTATGAAAATAAAGAAAGTGGAAAATGGAGTGTCTTTACACTATGTTCTCTTTGATAGTAGTCATAACTTTACGGGATAAAACGTGGAAATATAAATATATCATATATTGTAATTGTAACGCTAACTAAAAAATTCGCAATACCCTTAATTCTAAGTAACTATCACCTTATAATAAAACTTAACCTTAATAATATTTATTATAAAGTTGAAAATAAGACCAAAAATAATAAACTAGTTGTCTGTCTGTGTAGTGTCATACTTTTACATACTTAAAAATTAAAAAAAAAATATATTAGGAACAAATAGGGCTTATTACACGGTAACAGAAGACACTGACAACTGCTAAAGTTGGAGTTCACGTTTTTGCTCCAAAATAAACAAATATAGTCACAATATTACAAGAAAAAATACAAAGGTTCAAATTATAAAGAAAATTAAATTATTAAAAACAACCTTTAAGGAAAAGCTCATGTGAGTACTTATGTAAATGTGAGTGTGTGCGTGTGCGTGTGTGTGCGTGCGTATGTGCACACACACATATGTGTGGATTATATAACTTAATTGCTTGTCTAATTTATCTCACTTAAAACCCTAAATATACTACTAAAATATTATAATTTTTTCAGAAATTTTCATAAGCGCCCCATACGAAGATACAGGGGTTATATATATATTGTCTGGATATGAAATTTCGTCACTATTATATAAACCCCGAAATTCTTCAATATCAGTTTCAAGTTTGAAAAATGTACAAAGGATTATTAATACTGCTACAAAATCCTTTGGTATTAGTCTTCTGTCTATGGTGGATGTAGACAAAAATGGTTCAAATGGTAAGTTAATTTGGCTAAAACCAACAGTTTGTATGCTTCACGCTGTATCCCGCATATACCAGGGTAGGCAGAGGGAACCTAGTGTTATGACACTCCGTTCCTCACTTTCCGCCGAATGGAGACATTGCGTGCTGAGCGGCGGAACTCAACGCCGCCCTTTGCCTTGTTACCAATCCCAGGAAATGAAAATACTAAACTTTTACATGTCCTGGAGTGGGAATTGAACTGACAGCCTATCGCGTTTACAGTCGCACGCTTGTGCCTCTGCGCCACAACAGACGTCAACCTTATATAGGGTGTCCCAAAATTAACGCAAGAATTGAATTAAATAGAAAATGCCATTTTAGTCTTTTAATAGCGAATGAATAATGAATATAATAGCAAATGGCGGCAAAGTCAAATCTTGCGTTAATTTTGGGACACCCTTTATTACAGTATTATCATAGAATAAGAATAGAAATTATTTTAAAACCTTATACTAAATATTTTCACGTTCATATTTCAGCGTTGGTAGTAGGTTCATTAAATAGCAATAAAGTGCAATTATATAGGAGTATGCCAATTATAAATGTAACGGTTACTGCCATTCTTAATGGGGAGGTAAGTTATACAATAGTAAAACACGCATTCATATTTAATTATTATCTGTATATATATATATATATATATATAAGATATATATTAGGGGCATACATGGCATATATATAAGAGCAGCAGTTATATACATATATATATATATATATATATATATACGAGGTGTGTCTAAAAAAAAGTATGGGTGGACTGTGAAATTTGGCGGGCAACGTACTTTCGATTATCGATTTTTTTATTTTGTTATGTTGGTACACTCTTCCGAACATCTGTACCAAGTTTCTCAAGTGTATAGCATTTTTTGTTTGGTTGGGAGGCGTAGTTGCTTATAAGTGTTTTGCGTGCTCGGCGATTTCTTTGCATCGAAAATATGGATTTGCATCAAATTTTGTGTAAAAATAAAATAAAAGTGTCTGAAACAATTTAAAATGTTGACAGTGGCATACGGTGAAACTGTTCTGAGTAAAAAAATTTTACAAGTGGTACAAACTCTTCCAAGATGGCCGGGAAGATGCCAATGACGAGCCTCAGCTCTGACGCCCAAGCACGCGTCAACAACTGATGAAAATCGTTCAAGCAGTGAAGAAAAATTGTTCTGGAAATGTCGAATCACTATCAGAGAAGTTGCTGAGGGATGTTGGTATATCGCTGGCCTCGTGCCATGAAATTTTTTCTAACGTCGGCACATGTGAGACGTGTGGGGTCAGCGAAGTTTGTTCCGAAATTGCTCATCATTCATCTCTTTGCGGTGAGAGATTTTGACCAAAACAACACCACAATCATGCCCCTCAGCCACCATATTCACCGGATTTGGCCTCATGTGACTTTTTCTTGTTCCCAAAACCAAAAAGAGACCCATGAAAGGACGGAGGTTTGCAACGATTGAAGCGAGATAAAAAGACTGCATCAAGGAAGAGCCTAAGGCTAAGGGCCCTCGAAAAGTGCTTATGAGAAGGCTTTGACGATTGGAACCAAGTCGGTGATGCGTATTGTATCTGAGGGGATTACTTTGAAGGGGACAACATAAATATTGATAACAAATAAATATTTTTTCTCTAAAAATACAAAGTCACCTTTACTTTTGAACACACCTCGTAGTATATATATATATAAGGAAGTCTTGTAATGCTATTTTTGACTACTATTCTTCAATCAGTTGTAAAATTTGCACCTCGGTGACCTGGCGGTCTCAGGGGGCGCCGTAGGGCTCCTCGGAGAGAGCTAATGAGCATCGTCTTGGATCATCATGCTCACAATGATATGATGAAGCAGCCAGCCAGCGCGGTGGCGGCAGTTATCGCGAGCGCCCTAAGGGTGGCTTCTCTTTTTCGAACATTTTGTTTTTACCGAAATATTAATAAAACTTCCCTTGTAACGACGGCAAAGTTAACAGAATCTGCACCCGTGTCCGGATCCGTTGGATAATGAATTCAGCATTTGAACCTGATGTTTTTAAGGAGACGACCAAAAAACTATTTATTATTTTTTATTATTAGGCAATTATTATTGAATTAAATTATTTCAACCGGATTAATCGCATACATATGTTATTATTCGAAATACTACCTTTTTTGACACACCTGACGTTTCGAACACTTTACAGTAGTCTACCTGTAACTCACGCAACGCAACAAATACGAAACATGAGATTAACTGGCTAAAAATAATTTCCAATTCTTAATATAAAAATCGCGAAGTCACAAAAGATTCGCCATTGAGTTTAATATAAAAATAATAAAAATAAAATAAATAGCCCTTTAATTCAGATCAACTTAACCTAATAACAGTATTCCAAAGTACAATTCTAAATAAGAGGTAATAAATATTTTCAATATAGTATTTGATATTTCTTAATGATCTGTAGATCTGTTTTGCCAATCGGCAAAGGCTCCTCCTCCAACCTCTTCCATTCTGGATTTCTAGAGCCACTCTGTTCCACGGTATTCCTGCCACTTCTCTGATATTTTATTTAATATAGTATTTGTGAAAGTTTTATTAAACTTTTTATCGAAACAAAACAATTCAGACATAGTTAAAAATATAACAAAATTTTCAGACAGTCCGTGAGCAAGACAAAACATTTAAAGTTACCGTCTCTGTACGTATAGCCTTTATAACAAAACAGAAAATTAATAATGGAAGTAAGTATTTTATAAAATATAATATAGATTAATAATTTTTTTTAATGCCTGTCGTGGCGCAGAGGCACAGGTGTGCGACTGTAAACGCGACAGGTTGTGAGTTCAATTCCCACTCCAGGAAATGGAATTTTTCATTTCCTGGGTTCGGTAACAAGGCAAAGCGCGGCGTTGAGTTCTGCCACGCAGCACGCAATGCCTCAATTCGGCGAAAAGTGGAGAACAGAGTGTCTTAACACTAGGTTCTTAGATTCCCTCTGCCTAGCCTGCTATATGCGGGGTACAGCGTGAAGCTAAAACAAAAATCTTTTTTTCAACTTCATGATCTATCCTGCACATATAGCAGGGTAGGCAGATGGAACCAGATAACCTAGTGTTAAGACTCTCCGTTCATTTTTAACATTTCGGTTCCCCACTTTTCGCTGAATTGAGGCTATGGAGCATTATGTGCTGAGTGGCGGAATTCAACGCCACGCTTTGCCTTGTAACCAGAGGGAGGAAATGAAAATTATTATTTTTTTTATTTAAGTCCAGAATATTAATGTTACGGCAGTAACATATCATGCAATATGTGCCACGTGCAAGCAACGAAAATAAATTAGCTCAAAACTTAACTATATCATATATAAGTTTTTTCAAAAAACAACTATAGGTACATAAAAACTTTTTAAAATAACATTCTACAAGAAGTATTCTAATAAAACTAATTTTAGAAAACGTGTAACGTATAAAAATTGAACGTAGCGGGATTCGAACCCGTGCCTCTTGGAAACCGTCCATGCGCTGGGACCGCTAAGCCATGGCTTCAATTTTTATAGGTTTTTTAAAAATGGTTTTCGTTCCCTAGAGTGTGAAAAACTTTAAAACTATCAAAATTATTATAATATTCTATTGATCCTATTTGTCCCTAAAAGAATATTTTCACGTGTTTCATTTCTTTTCAGAGCTCTACGTGACAATACATATTGTTGGAGATGGCGCTGCTATAGCAGAAAATAATAAATATGAATTAGTACTTAAGGAAAATAAAAAAGAGTTCAATAGGGATATAATTGTTTTACTTGTAAGTGAAATTATTAATAATAGTTTCCTCATTGACGCGTTAAGAACGCGTTGTCTTTAGTATGTATATGTCACTTTATATAAACATGGATGTCAAGTCATGGTAGTATATGTAACATTTATTTTATTAATTTAATATATTTTATATGCATTATTTAAAAAAAATATTAGCATTCTGCACTTCTTCTCTATATAAGCTAAAAGTACCAAATTTCATGCTCCTCCGTCAGCGTAATTTTCGTAAAAAGGGATTCAAAGTTGTTGCTTCACGTATTTATATATACTAGAGTTCCCCTTGACGCGTTAACAACGCGTTGTCTATCGATGTATATGTCACTTTATATAAACATGCATGTTAAACCATGATAGTGTGTGTAACATTTGTTTTATTAATTTAATATATTTTTATTCATAATTTTATAACGAAATTATTATTGTGCACTCCTTCGCTATATAAACTATAAGTGTGCCAAGTTTCATTCTCCTCCGTCCGCTTAATTTTCGTAACAAGGGATCAAAACTTTTTGCTTCACGTATTTATATATAGATAAAAACAATACTATCATCATCATTATATAAGTTTTTTCTGAACTTCACGCTGTATCCAGCATATATGTAGCAGGGTAGGCAGAGGGAACCTGAGAACCTAGTGTTAAGACACTCCGTTCTTTTAAAGATTTCCCTTCTCCACTTTTCATATCGCATTGCCTGCTGAGTGACGAAATTTAACGCCGCGCTTTGCGTAACATGTACGAAAGCGAGGAAATGAAAATATTATTTATTATAATCCTTACTAATATTATAAATGCGAAGGTAACTCTGTCTGTCTGTCTGTCTGTCTGTTACGCTTTCACGCCTAAACCACTGAACCGATTTTGATGAAATTCGGTATGAAGATAGAACTAAACTTGGGAAAGGACATAAGATACTTTTTATCGCAAAAAAAAAGGTTAGAGGGGGTTGACATAGGGGATGAAAGTTTGTATGGAAGTTCCTTATTGTCAAACATAAAATCATGTAAGATTGTTTAACTGTTTACAACTTCACCACATAAACCACTTAACCACTTTTTATAAATAGTCTAGACCTTGGGAAAGACTATAGGATACTCCTTATCATATCGCGCGATATAACCGAATTACACGCGGGCGAAGCCGCTGGCGGAACTCTAGTTATTAAATATTTTCATTGTCTGGAGTGGGAATCGAATCCACAACCAGCTTTTGCTTCCAAGCATTCTGGCCTGACTGATTGACAAAATAACTTTATAAAAAATGTTGATATTTGATTTTCATTTAAAATTAATTTTCAGAGTCACGAAGAGCCAGGCGACTACAAGTTTACTGCTACTGTAGATGCAGATAAAGAAAATTTAAACCGTTCAGGTATATATTCCAATAATTGTTATTAACAAGCAGAATCCGTAATGACTGCTTATTCTAAAGAAAAGAGTGATTTAGTAGTAGTTACATCAGTTTTCTTAAATAATAGTTGAAATAGAAAAATAAAAAAATCAATATTTATCATATTAACGCTTGTCGTAGCGCAGAGGCACAAGCGTGCGACTGTTAGCGCGACAGGTAGTGGGTTCGATTCCTACTTCAGGATATGGGGCAAAACAAGGCAAAGCGCGGTGTTGAGTGCCGCCACTCAGCCTCAAAATGTGGCGGAAAGTGGGGAACGAAAAGAAAAGGGAGTGTCTTAACACTAGGTTCTCAGATTCCCTCTGCCTATCCTGCTATATGGGACACGACGTGAAGTTAAAAAAAAAATCATATTCATGGGCTACTAGTATAGATAAAAAAGAGGTGCTTTTAAAGACAAATTTTCCGTGAAAAGTATTTTCCAAATTGGAACATTGAAATTTCCTAAATATTTTATATCAAGCATAATTTTAACAAGACAATAATGGTAAACAGTACTGTTCTATGCACCAATAAAGGTAATTCAATATATATAATTATAAACTATGTCTATATAAAACTCTTATATAATTCTATCAACAAAGAAATTAATGTTAAGACACTTTGTTTTTTGCTGCGAATGGGGATTGAATCCACAGCCACTGTGGTTATAGTCAGATGCTTTCTCACTTTGCCATGATAGCCTCATGAAATTTCTCACACCATTGTGTGGACATTTATTTTGAGAAATATAATGCAAGTATACGAGGAGTTATGAAGCATTGCCTCAATTTGGCGGAAAGTGAGGAAAGGAAATCTTAGAAGGGAGTGTTTTAACACTAGATTTCCTCTGGTTACCCTGCTATCTGCAGGATACAGCGTGAAGCAAAAAATATCCTAAATTTTAATATTTTTTTAATATTTTTCCAGATTACGACTGCTCCTTATATTTTATAAATCCGTACAGCAGAGTAAGAGATACTATTGATATTAAACGTCGGTGTAAAGGAGAAGATTGTGTTCCTAAACTGTCACTGACCATTGACTGGACTGGCGGGTAAAGTTATTTATTTACTGCAATCATTATAGAAACGCCTGTCGTAGCGCAGAGGCACAAACCTGCGACTGTAACGCGACAGGTTGTGGGTTCGATTCCCACTCCACGAAATGGAATTTTACATTTCCTGGGTTTGGTAACAAGGCAAAGCGCGGCGTTGAGTTCCGCCACTCAGCACGCAATGCCTCAATTCAGCGGAAAGTGGGGAACGGGGTGTCTTAACTCTAGGTTTCGTCTGCCTACCCTGCTATACGCGGGATACAACGTGAAGCTATGTATGTATGTATGTATTAAGTATTTGTATTTTCATTTCCTCGCTCATGTAATAAGGCAAAGCGTGGCATTGAAATCTGCCACTTAGCACGCAATCTATCAATTCAGCGGAGAGTGGGGAACCGAAATGTTAAAAGGGAACGTAGTGTCTTAATGTTAGGTTACGCGTTTTGTGATATCGAAAAAAACATGGATATTTTAAAAATCATTTTTCCGCGTTTGCATTTGTACCCGCAATTTCAAGGTAATCAGAGTGATCTATCCTGTTGTAGAAAATCGCAAAAATAGATATTGTTTTATTGATTCTTCTTCTTCTTCTTCCTAGCATTTATCCCGGCTAGCCAGGGTC
>JAKGSA010002606.1:0-15384 GCA_033558755.1 Philaethria dido
AAAAAAGTTGTTAGCAAAGATGGACTTATCTCTGATAGAGAATCTATATGTATATATATATATGTTAGATTATATAATAAATACTGCAAAGAATATATGTCATAAATTATAAAATACATACATACATAGCTTCACGCTGTATCCCGCATATAACATAGCAGGGTAGGCAGAGGGAACCCAGTGTTAAGACACTTCGTTCCCCACTTTCAACCGAATTGAGGCATTCCTGAGTGGCGGAACTCAACGCCGCGCTTTGCCTTGTTACCAAACCCAGGAAATGAAAAGTTCCATTTCCTGGAGTAGGAATCGAACCCACAACCTGTCGCGTTTACAGTCGCACGCTTGTGCCTCTGCGCCACGACAGGTGTTAAATTATAAAATACTTGCATAAAGTAATTGTAGTAAGCTTATTAGCTAATGCTTAATATTTAGTGATTAATAATTTAAAATTAATACGTCAGCTATTTTTTTTATTTATATCGGGACGTGAGATAAAGGAGAATAAAAAAGGTAGGAAAATGACGATACCAAACGCTTGCATTACTGAGTGACTAACAGACAAAGCACAGCTAAAACTACTGCCCCCTACTAGATCCCCCCTTAAATTTTTTATTCTTAAATATATGTACATTACGAAAATAAAATAAAATAAATCGATTTTTTGAAAATTCTAACTGTATATAACCCCTTAACGAAAAAAGTACGCAAGCCTAGGTCCTGTCTTGCGGACCATCAGGTCCCCCTGAGACGCCCTTGCGACTTCGTAAAATCTCTTTGTTGTCGCCTTTCCAAAGGTGGTCAAAGCCAAGGTCAGAGCTCTTCTAACTCGGCCTCCCTCAAAATCCGTGTGATTCTGTAGAGGCCAACAGAGCCAACAGCATACTACACATAATATAAAAAAAAAGAAAAATTATGTAGGTTCTTTGGGGTGCACAGCGTGGCATTAAATTCCGACACTCAACACGCAATTCAGACGTAAAATATAGAGCGGAGAGTCTTATAGGTTCTTTCTGACCCTGCGGAAAAAACGTGAAGCTATAAAAAAAATATAAATCAACAATTGAACACACAAACTGACATATAGATGTCACAATAAATAGTAAACTCAAGTAAAATTACTACTTTACGTATAATTGCTGTGAAACTTGAAACTTGGAACTCATTAGATTAGGGGTTGCATAATTAAATGACAGCTGTCACGCCGCCATTGTGATTTGAAATTGACATAATATGGCGGACATTTTGTATCTGTATATATATAGATATTTAAATTATAGGGAGGAAGGAGGTTTTACTAAATAGAGGTATAATTTTTGTTTTATTCGTTATTGCGTGGCGTCGTACGAGAAAGCTTATGTATTTAGGGATTTCTTGTCGGCAAATTAATTGGAGGGTAAACTATAGGTAGAATTGTATTAAACTAATGTCCCGCCTTGACTTTGGGCGGATTTTAATAGTTTTTAATGATTTGCGTAATTAGAAGTTATTTCTTTGTTTTCGTGATAAAATATGTTATTTATTTTTAATACAGTTAATGTATTAAAAATATTTCAATTATTGATTTGATTTTCAAATTCACCATTTTGATACATACTTACATTCATCATTCAATCCATCAGCTTCGCGCTGTATCCCGCATATAGCAGGGTAGGCAGAGGGAACCTAGTCTTAAGACATTCCGTTCCCTACTTTCCGCCGAATTGAGGCACCAAACCTTGTTACCAAACCCAGTAAAAAATTCCATTTCCTGGAGTGGGAATCGAAGCCACAACCTGTCGCGTTTACAGTCGCACGCTTGTGCCTCTGCGCCCCGACAGGCGTTCAGAGTGGCGACAGTTGAGAAATATAATATGATTACAATAAAATTATTAACCACGCTAATTTACAAATTATTTGGATCGTATGTTCTGCAGAATAAATAGAGTCTCAAGACAAAGAATAGAGTGTCTTGACAATGAGTACTCTCTTTATTTTACACTGTTGTACGCGGTACAGTAAAAAAATTGAACGTTGTAGCTTTTTTTGCAATTACATAGTATAGAATCTATATATTAACACATGAAGCTTTATATATAAACACTTTGTGCCCCTTTTTACGAAAATTATGCGGACGGAGGAGAATGAAACTTAGCACACTTATAGTTTATATAGAGAAGGAGTACATAATTACAATATCTTTTTAAAACAATACATAAAAAATATATTAAATTAATAAAATAAATGTTACACACACTACCATGGTTTGACATGCATGTTTATATAAAGTGACATATACGTTATTAACGCGTCATCGGGGACACTAGTATTTAAAATTGCAAAATTATAATTCAATAAAGAATTAAAACTGTTTTAAACGATCTTTAAATGATAGCATACGTAGGTTTTTAAATACATATTTCAAATAAAGAGATTATTTTTGAGATTTCATAATAATTTGAAGTTCAAGGCTAACTTAAAATCTTTATGAAATCAGGGGTTTATTTTTTTTAACTTCACGCTGCATCCCACATATAGCAGGGTAAGCAGAAGGAACCTAGTGTTAAGACACGTCGTTCCCCACTTTCCGCCGAATTGACGTTGCGTGCTGAGTGGCAGATCTCAACACCACGCTTTGCCTTGTTACCAAACCCAGGAAATGAAAATACTTTTATATTTCCTGGAGTGGGAATCGAACCCACAACCTATCGCGTTTACAGTCACACACTTGTGCCTCTGCGCCACGACAAGAGTTAAAATAATCTAAATACCACTATTCTCCCGAGTGGGAATCGAACCCACAACCATTTGCGCTTACAGTGAGACTGTGCACCGTCTCAAATTAAATAATAATTAAGAGCACGTACATACATATATACATAGCTTCACGCCGTATCCCGCATATAGCAGGGTAGGCAGAGGGAACCTAGTGTTGACACTCAGTTCCCCACTCCGCCGAATTGAGGCATTGCGTGCTGAGTGGCGGAACTCAACGCCGCGCTTTTCCTTGTTACCAAACCCAGGATATGAAGAATTCCACTTCCTTGAGTGGAAATCGAAACCACAACCTGTCGCGTTTACAGACGCACGCTTACGTATATTTCAAATTCATAAAAAAAAACAGAGAAATTTGTCACTAATAACATATCTAAAGGATGTTAAAAGAAAACAAACAAATATATTGTATAAGTATAATAATAGATTAAAAATAGAATAAAAAAATTGTAAAATGTATAAAATATTTAGATATACAGTCAAAAATAGTTTACATGTCATTTCTTAAACTAAAAATATAATTAAAT
Source organism: Philaethria dido (assembly GCA_033558755.1). Classification (NCBI taxonomy): domain Eukaryota; kingdom Metazoa; phylum Arthropoda; class Insecta; order Lepidoptera; family Nymphalidae; genus Philaethria; species Philaethria dido. The sequence continues at coordinate 3,279 of JAKGSA010002606.1, forward strand.
GCTACAATATGAGGACTGGTATTTATTCCACGTATTCCCCGAATAGGCAGAGAACCTAGTGTTAAGACACTCCGTTTTCTCTACCAACCATTATATTTAGGAGAGAGAGATGTTTAAAGTAATTAAGATTTTAAAAAAGAAAATGCACTTCCAAGTATCAATTATTACGAGTAACTCAAAAACTACTGGTTAAATCTTTATTAAATTTAAATGGAACCGCATCCGAAGCACCAGCTATCATATAAAATAAGAATCATCTAAATTGGTTCACCCAGTAAAAATATATGTGGTAGCACACATGAAAAACAAAACAGTGGCATTGACTACACTCTCCTTAAGTGAAATAGGTTAAAAAATATTTATTTATATCTAAATATAATAGTAGATTAAGAGCCCATGAACCGCCAGACTTTCCTCATAGTATAAAAGCTGAAAATTTCTCTGAGTGTATCTGACAGAGGTAAGAACGAACAGCAAGTATGGAATTTGGGGTGTGGTTGCTTCAGGAGATAACGAGCCATCAAAAGTGTCCGGCTGCGGAGATAACGTCTTCTTATGAATTGAGGTACTATTTTATGCACCTTTGCTATCTATTATCTCCTGAAGCAACTACACCCCAAATTCCATACTTCCTGATCCTCTCTATAACCTCTGTCAGATACACTTACAGAGAAATTTTCAGCTTTCATACTATGAGGTAAGTCAGGCGGTTCATGGGATCTTAACCTATATCTTTATAATGCACATAAAGTGATTAAATGACTTAATATAACTTATTCTATAAGGCAGTATAATTTCAGTACCAATGTGAAAATATTGAAGAAAAAAATTAAAAAAAAACTTAAAAATTACATTTACGTATTAAAAACTTAAATATATTTAATTAATTTAAAAATAATGTTTTTTTTTTTATTTAACATTAGAGTATGAGTTACAACCAAATCATTTAAAAAATAATAATAATACTGATTTTTTTTACTGTTAAAGCCGAACATTTTTTTTACCTATGGCACTATTTGACAGATAAGTCATAAATGCATATAAACATGGACGTTTTTATAGAAAGTATAAATATAGTTATTAAAAAAATCAATTTTACAATAAAATTGTTCCTTTTTTCATACGAGAATACTAATTGTTAATATTTCAAATACATTTTAAATTAACTTTTAAAAAATATATAAAAAAAAAGGTTAAACATATTAAATCTGAGTATTAACTAAAATAATATTTAATAGAGAAGATGCAGAATAACACACTTAGGAAAAGAAAAACATAACAATTTCAACACAGCGGGACTTGAACCCACATTTGTTGGTCCGTCCAAGCGCTACGTTGATTTTCTTATGTGCATGTTAAAACTTATTTTTGTTGCTATTACAAAAAAAATATTTTTTACGAACAATAATTATTTAAAATGATAGAAAAGCATAAAAGAAGGATAATTGCAATGTTTGTATTTTAAACTATTTTTATTTTTGGCAATAATTTTCACATTACTATATGAATGAATTTTTAATATAATTAGACTGAAAGTGATCGTCATGGACATGTGTGACGTCATCGGAACCATTGGAGTTTTCGGGCGCTTATGTCAAATGTCACTTTGACATTGCGTTTTTGGGCGTAAAAACTAGAATTTTTGTGGGCATACTTGTCTATTTTACATAAAAATAAAAAAAAAACTGCATCTGCCCTATTATCACTAAAGGTATATAAAGAAATATATGTCTCCATTTAAAATAATAAAATTATTACAGTATATATTTGACTTGTGACTGTTTAAAAAACTAGATTGTTAGGTAACATAGGTGTTTGTAGTAAAAAAGTTATAAAAAAGTTTATACTATAGGAATTATTCGAGCACCTAAAGTTTATCCACAAAATGGATATATTCATACCTACCTACCTACCTAACTTCACGCTTTATCCCTAGCGGGGTAGTCGGAGAGAACGGAGCGCCAAACGCTACGGTCCCTGCATACCTCTTTCGCCTCGTCCTGTCATTAACCTCTTCATGCATGCCCTCCGAGGGTCCTCATGCTTTTTACCTGACCTTTCTCCAGTATCACTGATACTGTTTTCTCGAAAGTCGACGAAGGACGGAGCTACAAATAGCTACGTGGATATATTCATAGAAATAAAAAAAAATAGATTATTAAGAGCAAGATTTCTTTGATTTTTTTTATATATATATTATTATGTAAAGGAAAACCTTTGGACCCATTTTTAAACAAATTCCGCGGACGGAGGAGCATGAAACTTGGCACACTTATAGTTTATATAGAGAAGGAGTACAGAATGCTAACATTTTTTTAAAATAATGCATAAAAAATATATTTAATTAACACTAACATGGTTAGACATCCATGTTTATATAAAGTGACATATAGATTGACCAAGACAGCACGTTAATAACAGCGTCAGCAGGGACGCTTAAGCTTATATAAATAAAATAAGGGTTTAACAAAATGAAAAAATTACTTCAGAATTGAGTATCTATAATCATTATATATATATATATATATATATATATATATACTATATATATATATATAATAATAACCAATAACAACAATAACTGCTATATATATAATGTAACCTTATATATATGTATATATATATATATATATATATATCTCAAAATTCTCGTCACATCTCAATTAAGAGAAACTTAAATGGGACCACATTCGATGCACTATCATATAAAAAAAGTATTATCAAAATTGGTTCACTCAGTAAAGACTTACACGGTAACACACAAAAAAATACAGTTGAAACCTTTTTTGAGGTTAGTTAATAAAGTTATATTTTAGCTTTACATATAATATATTAAAATAACAGATAATAGAACATACTGTATAATGTATTCCTATCTCATTTCTCTCTCTAAGTTAATGGTATAGATGTATATATCTGTCTCTTTTCAATGTCTTTATTTCTTTTATAATAATGATAAAAATTTGTTTACAAAAAATTAAAGGTAACAGGATTTAAACCCGCACCTTTCACATACTTTAGAGGAACTTAGCCTATATATTTTTATGCTGAGATTCTTATGTCTGAGATACTTATTGTTAGCATCTCTACAGAGAGATTAATAAAATGGTAGTATTTCTATTGACTTTATTTTATAGAATATTGAAGGCACTTAGGATTGAAGATATAAAGAAATAATATAGAGAATAAAATTGTATTAAATAAAAAAAAAAGGCAAAAAAACAGAAAGCCTACCGGTACTATATTATTATTAGCGAGATTCATTATTTCACATTTGTTTTTAATTTTAGTAAATGTTACAATTAATGTAATACATACAAGGATTAAAAAAAACATTAAACTTAAAAACAAATTTAAAGAAAAAAAATATATTATTCTTTCTGCATATCGACAATAAACATGGCTAATAGGTGAAACATTTTTGAAAAAAAAACAAAATTATTTTTTAAAGCTGTAAACGTTTGATACCCCATCTTACGATCAGTAAAATTAAAAAAAAAAGCCTGGAAGGATTACTTTTGTAATAAGGCCGCCATTGCACATTTACCTCAAAATATTACTAAGAAGCAATTCATATTCTTTATGTGCAATAAAAGTATAAATAAATAAATAAAAAATAAAATAATTACTGAAGCTGGAAGAACATCATAACCAAAAAAAAGTAAAAAAAAAAGAGATATGTATGGAAGACTTTTGAAAGAGAGAAAAACATGACCCTAAAGAACTATTGGGGTCAAAGATGGAATATAGTTAGAGAGGTTACCCCAAAGGAGTCAATCATAAGTTTCTTTTAATCTAATAATATCATAAACCAGTTATTACTAAAGGGCAGGGACCATATTTTGGAATTTCAAAAATTAATCACACTTGGGAAAAGAAAAAACATATTTAGAAAACGTATACAAAAATTTTTTGAACGCAGCGGGACTCGAACCCGCACCTCTTGAAACAAATCCAAAAAAGCCTCTCTGAACACTAAGCCATGCGTTCTATATCCAGCTGCGTCAAGGGTGTGCCCTTATATGCTTGTTACAACTTATTTATGTTGTTAGCATCTCTGTGAGAAAGTGATCATTTACAGATTACAATTTTTATTTTTTTTTTTTTATTGATAACGGACGGCAAACGAGCAGAAGGACCACCCTGATGGTAAGTGGTTACCTTCGCCATAGACATCTACAACACCAGAGATGTTGTAGATGCGTTATAACCTAGAGGATACTGATGGAAGGGGGGACAATGTAGTAGTCCACTATCAGAACCACCACATTTTGGGGAAAGGATGGGTGGGAAAGGGGAAAATCTGGCTTACATGCCATCGAACCGGAACACATCATTAGATATTTGGCGGTTCGTCTTTGACATGATAGTGGTCGCGAGCCAGTCGGAGGACGAACCTCCTACCACCTAACATAACATCCAAAATAGAAAGAATATAGTCAATTACTATATTAGTATATGAGGAATAATCTTTGGACCCATTTTTGTGACAAAAATGCGGACGGAATACATATATTGGTATACATATAGTGTACATGGAGAAGAAGTAAAAATACACAAAACCATATGATGGCTACGGCTTCTTAAACTTTTGTCATTCACGACCCCATTTATGATTGCGGGTGTCTTGACGACCCCATACAAATTGGTAATTGGCCTAAATGGTATATATAATGATAATTTACGATATAAATCAACAACAGCCTGTACACGACTTGTTAATTTAAATCTACCTTCATTTTAACTTGTTATTGATTTCTTAGCTTGTATTGTTTCAAATATGTAGTGGTATGGATGAATGTGATATTAACAATTACTGTCTTAAGTCAATTTTTTTTGTAGTTATAAATGTTTGACGGCTCTGGTGCACGGTAAAACTCGAAGGAGTTTATGATTTGAACCTTTAATCTAAAAATACTGTAACAATGTATTACTTAAATAAATGAATAAATAAAATAAAAATATGACATTAAAATCTCTCGACCCCAGAATTTTGGTACGTGAACCCATTTGGGGGTCGCGACCCATAGTTTAAGAAGCCCTGCATTAAATTAGTAAGAAAAAATAGACTACCATATGTTTGACATACACTTTTGTATATAGTGACATACATGTTACTATGGCAACATGTATTTTACACATCAATGGGGCTACCAGTACTAAAAATACATATTTTTTTACCTAAACCAAGCAAATAAGTTGTTTTCCCTCATCCATTTGAAATTGGACTTTATCTGAATTGGCTGCCTTATCAGCTGGTTTTGATAAGGCACTTGCTATGAACACTTGTGCTACACCTGTTGCTGTCACGTAGAGAGCCCAGCCTGGAATATGTGGAGAAAGGTGGTAGATTCAAATTTTGTAGTAATTTTCATATTAAAATATCTGTATATATAAAAGGCTTGGCTTGAGTGACTGACAGACAATGCACAAACGATTTTTTTTTTTAACTTCACGCTGTATCCCGCATATAGCAGGGTAGGCAAAGGGAACCAAAGAACCTAGTGTTAAGACACTCCATTCTCTTCCAACATTTCCATTCCCCACTTTCCGCCAAATTAAGGCATTGCGCGTTGAGTGGCGGAACTCCGCGCTTTGCCTTGTTACCAAACCCAAGAAATGAAAATACTATATTTTACATTTCCTGGAGTAGGAATCGAACCCACAACCTGTCGCGTTTACAGTCGCACGCTTGTGCCTCCGCGCCACGACAGGCGTTTACACACAAATGAATCTACTGGCAATAGAGAGCTGAGGTATATAGACCCTTTTAGTATAACAGAGCACTGAGAGAATTTCTCGAAATTGCTACAGGAAGTAAAAAACGGTATAAGGTTTAATTGTCCACGCAAACCAAGTGGTGGCAAACAGTTAGTTAAAAAATAATTGTATTTCTATCGTAGTTTAATGGATCATTATCTAACTTTTTTATCTTATTGGATTACCACTCAGAGGTGTTAAAACTGTTTTCATTAGTTCACTATAGTAAGAAAAGCGCGGTGTTGAGTTCCGCAATTCAACAAGTAAACTTGCATTTAGTCAGTAAGTGAAGAACAAAGTGTTATTACAGTAAGATTTAATTTTGACTTCGAAAAATTCTCTCTTATGCTCCCCAAGGAGTTCCCCAAGGACCCTTTCTATTGGCAGCAGTTTCACCTATATTAGTCTGTCAGTCATTCACTAACACAAATGTTTTACATATAGAGATATTTAAAAAAATAGAAATAATTATGTATGGATTGAAATCTTATTAAAAATATTCATATTTTTATGAGACTTATTTTATCTATAATTTAATATATAATATTAACTCACCAATAGAACACTCTCCAGGTATATAAGGTTCAGAATAGTCTCCACACATTCTTTTAACTCGGGGAGCACCCCAGCCCCACGGGTAAAGTAAGAGCCCTAGGACTCCAAAGAGACCTGTAAAATATAAATACAAACATTTGTTTAGATGAGGCCGGTCATGACACAGATGGAGAGGCACAAGAACACAACAGATTGTGGGTATGATTTCCAATCCAGGAAATGAAAACATTAAATATTTATTTATAACAATTAAATGCAATGTATGCCTGTCGTGGCACAGAGGCACAAGCGTACGACTGTCAACGCGACAGGTTGTGGGTTCGATTCCCACTCCAGGAAATGTAAAGCTTAGTATTTTCATTTTCTGGGTTTGTTAACAAGGCAAAGTGCGGCGTTGAGTTCCGCCACTCAACACGCAATGCCTCAAATTCAGCGGAAAGTGGGGAACGGAATTGTTGAAAGAGAACGGAGTGTCTTAACACTAGGTTCTCAGGTTCCCTCTGCCTACCCTGCTATATGCGGGATACAGCGTGAAGCTATGTAATTAAAAGTAACCAGATTAATCATGCATGTTTTAGTACTCGGTAATACATTTTTGGGAACCCAGCATTTCAAACAATTTAGAATAGTCCATGGTCACAGATAGATTAAAAATAGATCCTTTTAATATATGCAAACATCACAAAGATCAGAGATCTCATAATATTTAATATTTTCATTTCTAAATGGAATCTTGACACTAGGTTCTGTGGTCCCCTTTGTCTACCCTATATGCGGGATACAGCATGAATTAAAAAAAAAATACTTACCCCCCAATGCCTGTGTGGCCCCAGCTATTGATATAACACTCTTTTTAAACACTGATTGTACACAACATGACATTACACCACCTAACACTGTTGAAAATTGTATGGCTGCACCTGGAAATGTAAAAAAAAAAATTTAAAAAGAGAAGAAACTATAAAAATTCCATTTTTCCACAATATTGATCAAGGACCTATCGCTTTGCAGAGAATGGAGCTCAGAACTGTCCCTAGCGCTTGCTGAGGGTAGACGCAAAGGCCTTTTTTAAGCTGTGCATTATTTGTGTCCGCTGTCTAAGCTGTAATACAATTGTTTCGCCACATGGAAATCAAATCAACTACATTGAGTTACAGCCACTATTTCACAATGGTATTTGAGAGCTATTGTGTTACAAAAAGAGGAGCTCAGAAGAATGTGTGGGACGAAACAAATAATATATTTAAATTATTTTCATTTCCCTGCTCTAGTAAAGCACAGGATTGAGTTCTGCTACTGAACATGCAATGTCTTGAATTTGGCCATAAAGTGGACAGTGGACTGTCTTGACACTAGATTCTCTCAACCTACCTATGCATATAAAAAAATGTGAACTAAAAATTATGGTGAAACTTACACAATGATAGAAAGAATAAAGCAGCTTTCCAAGGTCTTGGATAGACTGTTGAGTCAGTGGCGAGACCATACAAAGAGAATGGTGCACAGTTATAATGATCATGCCTCATGCGGATACATCTGGAAATTTATATATTAACATTTAATCTGTGGAAATGTTTTTTTTAAATTTATTTAATAATGAGGTTAGTTGTGTAAATAATGGGTATTTATGAAAAATTTTTATTTTGTTCAAAGAAACTTTATATATAGATTGATTTAACATATTTCTACAACTCAAGGATATTAAAGTGCAAGATGGAGAACTTGGACAAATAAAATATATCCTATAATTAGTATATTTTATTTTTTTTTCTCTTTATGATTTTTTTATAAATAACTACAACATACTATGATATATAAAACATCAATATTTAAATAAACAGTTATTTATAAAGGCATAGTTTTTTTCATTCATATAAGAATATTAGCTTAATACTATTAAATTATAGTTATCTATTCACTCAGTCATTTTAATATACTTATTGCTTGTTTACTCTTTTTGTACTTCATTTTATATTTTTCTGGATTTTTTTCTATTTATGATAATTTAAAGTTTAAGAATATAACGAGTGATAAAATTAGTAAATGTTTAATCTGCATAAATGTATATTATATTATTTTTGTAAGTATTATAAATAAATTAAAGCATAATATATATTAACAAAACATTATATATACAAACCTATTGTATATACCCACGCTGGGTACATAGAATTTAGTTGTATTATTCTCGTTTAACACAACAGGTTGACCTAAAAGCCATTTGGGCGTCATAATACCGGTTAAAATTAGCATGAATGCTACCAAACTCAACAACAGCCACGCTAAACTCCGCCCGGTAATAATTACGTAGCACATTGTGTTTTTGTTAGTATATTATTAAGACTTTTAGCCAGTTATGGTAATTATTTAGGTCTATGAATATATAAATACACAAGTTGAAAGTAAAAATTATTTATGCATGTTGCTGTCAATTGGTAAGTGTCATTTAGGACCTATGACGTAATGTCAGTTGAAGAAACAGATAATACATATATTTAATGTAGCATTCTAAATGACTGATTTAAAAAATAAATAAAGAAATTTAAGAATCGTTTACATTGTTTAATTTTATAAAGAAGAAATTAGTTTTTATTATTTACTAAAATGTGTTAATTTTCACTAATATAATTTACAATTCAGTACCAAAACATAATATATATATGTATTTTTTTAACTTTACGCTGTATCCCGCATGTAGCGGGGTAAGCAGAGGGAACCAGTTATTTGTAATTATATATTTATAATTACAAATAACTTATTATTAATTATTACACTTCCATATTTTAAATTATATGTAGGGAATAAAACGTATTTACACATTTAAGTTTTATGCAACTCTTAATTTAGCTGATAATATAAAATAAAAGTGACAGATATGTTTAACATATTTGTTTCTTAATTTACAATAACTGGTCAATTAAATTACAATATAAATTCATTACATTAAGCTAATATTTAAATTTTTATATAAAAATAATAAATTATTTTATTAAATAACTAATAAATTGAATGCATCTATAGCATGTACTTTGAGCGTCACCTAGCGTCAATAAATCGCAATCAATATAGTTTTCTCACACAAGTGCATGCTTTTGCTCTTTCTTATATTTCTTTTCACTACAAGAAATGACTGCGTGAAATATTTAATAGAATTAAGGCCTATTAAAACACAATTTCACAGCATATAAACGTTATAAATTATGATATGAACAATTGTTATTATTATATTTAGTGATTTCTGCAAGTTATTGTTTAGTGCAGTGTTTAATAAAGTAAAAGGAGTAATCACTACGTAAGTATTATACGACCGAATTGTAAATCAACGTCATTTATTAATTTTCAAACATCTGGGAGGGTTTTTAATTTGGTAGTATAATATAGCTGTCAATTGACAGATAGATTCAGGTGTACACCTACAGTACATTATACGCTACGAATGATTTAGTGATTTTAACATTTATTTTTTTTATTAAAACGTTATTTTAGTGAAAATAATTGTGTGTATATATTAAAATTTGTGCCATGATTGATAGTTATTGAAGCTAACATAAGGTACGTCACAGATGTGTGGAGGAAGTGTTAAAAAAACACGATTGGATTTGTTGCCCTTGTTGATTGCAAAACCTCGATTCCTTTGTCAGATTCAGTACTTTTACTTTTCCTTGTTTTAAATGTGCATGGATGAACAATAAATTTTCCCGCTATTTCAATCATTTTTCTACGTATGTGGGTAGAAAGTTGGTTATTAAACATTTTAAGATTTCATAGAAACCGTTCACAATATGTTAATAGGCCATAGTTTATGCTTGAGTAGGTCTTAACTGTTGTTTGGTGAGTTTTTGTTGGAACCTGAATTGCAGTTATAGTTGAATTTCTAGATTTAAGAACTTGTGTAATAGATTTATTTGTTAATGTGTAAAAAGTTGATGCTTTTCGTTATAATTACAAATATAAAAATAGAAAGTGAAAATATAATTTACAATTACGTTTTCAAAACAAACTTGATTATGTAAATATTAAAAAAATCATCATTTTTACAGTTTTATTAATAAGGTTAGTATAAAACACATAAAAGTACTTATAAATAATTATTAATCATTAAGTTTCACTTAGGAAGTAACATAAATTCTTTTTGTTTGACATTTATATAATTAAAAAAATAATAATAAATAGTCTTTACTACAATATTGACTCAACATTTATAGAAACAATTGTTATTGAAAGGAAAATGTTATAGAAAATTTTCTTTATTTGTTGTTATGTAAATAGTGTGAAATAAAATCAATACAATTTTACAAAAAAGTCAATATTAGCCTGTGACTTCAATGGTCGGTCTATAACACCTAAAATCACATTGTTTTCTGTTTTCATTTGAGAAATCCTCACTTAGTGTTCCTCACGGAAGTCTATGTGACAAATTTCATCATTCTATGGCCAGTTTCCACTGCACATTGTCTCTCAGTCATTCAGTAATGCAAGCGTTTTATATATATATTGATTGTGGCCGAGAACAGTGAGTGATGATATACACAGTTCATTATTCATTATGTATGTGTATTTATTCATGTAGTAATATATTTTACTCAAAATGTCTCTACAAAATGGTAACAAAAAGTGTCAATAAATGATCTATATCATAGTATGACTAAATATTACCAATTGTAAAAGAAAACAAAGGAAAATCATTGCTTAAGTATAGTAATTGTAATGATAACTAAAACAAAAAGAAACTTGGCTTTAGTTCTAAGTAATGTAGATAAGAAAATTATTATGATAAAGAAAAAAGATATCTCTAATGTCATAGTATATTAAAAATAAATGCAGTTTCATTATCCACTATAGTTGAGTAGCCAGAGAGAACCTAGTGTTAAGACATTCTGTTCTCCACTTTCTGCCGAAATTTATGACATTGTGTGTCATGTGATAATGTACTCAAAAATACAATTATTAGAAGTAACTCAAAACTCAAAAACTAGTCACATCTTAACAAAATGTAAATGTAACCACATCGAAAAGCACTAGCTATCTTATAAAAAAGAATAATCAAAATTGGTTCATCCAGTAAAGTTATGTGGTAACACACATAAAAAAAAACAAATTTAGTTGAATTTAGAACTTCTTTCTTTTTTTTGAAGTTCATTGATAAGTTGAAGATAATCATTCCCCCGAAGTGGAAATTGAACCCCACAACCAATTGCATTTACAGTCTGCTACTGTTCCACTGCGCCGCAATAGATATATTTAAAAATAAATAAAATCTATATATAAATACAGACATCATTGTTTCTGAATGACCTTAATGTTTTTGTAATACAACTCCTGCTTTCACTTTTAGTTTCAATGTTTACTTTATTAAAACAACTTAATATTAGCTTAATGGTTCATCCTGTATAGCAGGGTAGTCAAAGAGAACTTAGTGTCAAGACACTCCACTTTCCACCAGACTTAGAGACATTGTGTGTTGAATGGCAGAACTAAAACATTTGTTACTTATACGCATATAGCAGGGTAGGCAGAGGGAACCTAGTGTTAAGACACTCCATTCCCTACTTTCCGCCTAATTGAGGCATTGCGTGCGGATTGTTGTGGCGTAACTCAACGCCGCGCTTTGCCTTGTTTAACAAACCCAGGAAATGAAAAATTCCATTTCCTGGAGTGGGAATCGAACCCATAACCTGTCGCGTTTACAGTTGCGCGCTTGTGCCTATGTGTGACGACAAGCGTTAATTTCCATGCGAAATTTCTATGAAAACGCGTATAACGGAATTTTTAACTGACTTCCAAAAAAGGA
>JAKGSA010002607.1:0-15382 GCA_033558755.1 Philaethria dido
CGCCCAAGCATTTGACGCACCTAGGTCGCGCGTGGCAGTGACGCGCCGAGTGCCCGTAGTGCTGGCACTTCGTTATAATGACCTCTTCATTTATATACAGCGCAATGCAATCATAATATTTAAAAAATATAGATTTATAAAATCGACGATTCCATTGTAATATAGGTCAGGCTAATTAATTTATTTATTTTAAGGTATGTTTTAAGTTTATTTATGTCCAATTAGTTTTTATATATCTCATGTCGTATTCATAAACGATTCTTTTATCTGTTTTATATATTCATAAATAATAAAAAAAATCCTTTAAGGTGAAAAAACTAATAATAAAAGTATTCATAGCTTAAATCAATTTAATATGTAAGTTAAAACCGATTCCTAATATTGATTGTATGTATAATTTATCCTAACGCTTACTAACTAATGATATTTATTATGTGTTAACCTTTGCACGTCATAAAACACTTTGGTCGCCAACGATAAGGGGAAGCTTTAACAGCTTACTGTCCAAAAGCGTCACCTTTGACCGACATCTATGTTTTTATGACGATTATAAAGAAAATGCCTGATTAATGTGATACTTACATCTCAATACATCCTAAATCATATTTGAAATATGGGTTTCACCAACATTGCCACCAAGTACTATAAACTTTTCTTCGTTAGCTCTTCGTAATACGTAATACAAAAATAGAAGAAATGTGTTTGTTTTTTACATTTATTTGTTCTTTATTCAATTGTGCAACAAATAAATAAATAAACTTTTTTAGCACATATGTCACTGATAAGTAAGTCAAACAACATAGTACGTTTTTATTTTAGGTTCAAACCACTCAATCCTGTATGTAACGAGGACAAAATCGGGGACACAAGCTATCTTCATAGAACATATTACAGTATTATACTCATAAACATATCTATTTTATTATTAAACGTAATAGACATAAGGAATTAAGTAAAAAAAATAAAATATATGCACAAATAAACAGATATTTTGCATATTGGTTACAGTCGAACTTATCTTTACGATGATGTCTCACAGTTTTTTTATTTAAACCGTTATTTCTAATAAAAAATAATGTATTGGGTGTAATATTTTTTGATTATGTGCTTAAAGTATAGATACTACAGGGATAGTGTATAACAAAGCTATACCTATATGGTTTTTGAAGATGCAAAAAATAGATATAAAATTTTATGCGATCAATGACCATAAATGTTAACGAAGGGTAACTGTTTTGCTTTATCTAACATACAAACATCAGTAATAATAAGTTAATTATACATAAAATAAGTTAGCGGACACTATCGTTTCGCACTTGATGTGTGTCAGACGATAGTCACAGGTTCATATCCTATTTTGAGAATTATATTTGTAAATGAATGTATTGTCATTGTGGCATTGGCATCTTTCAAATTTAAAAATTATATAAATTGTTAAATATGATAAGAAATGTTGTATTAATATAAATGTATTCACTTAAAAAAAAAACAAAAAAACCAATTATACACCACTGTATAGTAAACTTGTTTATTATTATATTAGTTTCTTTACGAAAAATCATTATTTGTATATAATAAATAACTAAATCCTTCCTATAATAAAAAAACGCTTAGAACTCATAAAAGTGCTAAATACAGACTAGGAAATCAGGTTCATCCTATGAGACAATTTTATTGCCGTCGGATTGGAAGTATTTGCAAATTTTTAAAATGGCTTTGCAAAATTTTCTTCTTATATTGATAGATAGATAGACACAGGGAAAGGTAAAAACGTATGTACTTGAACGCAGCTAACGTATGTTGGCAAAACATCATGGTTTCGATATATTTTTTTTTTTTTTTGTTGATAACGGATTTGGCAGCTTGAGGTTGCGGAAGCATCACCCGATGCAGTGCAGTTACTGCTCATAGACATCTACAACACCAGAGATGCTGTGGTGATGCGTTGCCAACCTAGGGATACTGATGGAAGGGGGACAATGTAGTAGTCCACTATCAGAACCACCACATTTTGAAGAAAGGATGGGTGGGAAAGGGGAAAATCTGGCTTACATGCCATCGAACCGGAACACATCATTAGATATTTGGCGGTTCGTCTTTGACATGATAGTGGTCGCGAGCCAGTCGGAGTGACGAACCTCCTACCACCTAAAAACATAGATCTATAGATATGGTATCTAGATATAGATAACATAGATCTTCTCTCACTCTTAAATCAATTTATATAACTGCTATCATATATGTAACGCGTGCATCATAATGTGGAGACTGTGACTGTTGGATAGTGGATGCCTTTTTCAAATTATCATTAAAATACATAATGATGATTAGTGCCAACCGAAGTATATCGGATTTCTAAGCGGACGAAACCGACATACAAAAATTTGCATAATACAAGTATAATTCATGTTTTTTTCTCTTCTTATGTAAAAATGCATCTCGATCATAATCATTTTATTAAGATTATTTAAAATAAATAAATAGAAATTTTATTATTATAATCCTCATAAAGTGTTTATGTGTGAAATGAATATTCAGAAATCCAGTTCCGAAAGGAAAGCTGCATTATTTCAGTGGACTATAAGAAGGAAACGTAGAGCTCTCGGGACATATTACATAAACGGCAATAAAAGCGTTATGAAATGTAAAACCATAATGTTTTTTTATTACTTATGTAAATACTGCAGATGATTTCTATGTAAAGTCTTTTAAATTACATATGTATGTCATCAATTTGTAAATGTTAAAAAAATATTTTCAAATTGATTTTTTACTTTCCAATTACTCTATCAGACATCTGCTATGGTTATTTTTAATTAATATGTAAAAATATTCACAGATTGGTTCTATACTAGAAGTTGGTTATGATTAAAATTCTAAATAAAATATGACGCCATTCTGGCACACTTATGATATTTCTAGCCGTGGACAATAGGGTTAGGGTTCAAATAAGGGCGCGGTAAGGAATAAAGGAATAAAAAGACACCTTTCTAGGAAACTTTGTGTATTCACAGTATTTGTGCCAGTATATAATAACTTCTTTGCCAAAAACATTAGGGACGATAGGGCTACTGGTAGGACTTCAGACTACGAAAATCCTTCTGTACATCTGTCACAGTCATAAACATGTCATTCAAGGATTACGTAAGATATTAAATTATGTTATTAAAATTATTGTTAATTATATTTTGTACTTATATTGTTATTTAAAATAATACAAAAAGAGATTATGTTTATTTGCGAAATAAAGTAACAATCATTTTGCTATTGTCATCTTACAATTTTTTTTACTTAACCGTATATTAAAGTTGATGGAAATGTAAAACGCGAATACTAATAATGTATAAACATAATCTTTACTAACTAGAATTACGCCACTCAGCACGCAATGCCTCACTTAGGCGGAAAGTGGGGAACGGAATTGTTGTACAAGAACGGAGTGTCTTAACACTAGGTTCTCGGGTTCCCTCTGCCTACCCTGCTAAATGCGGGATACAGCGTGAAGCTAAAAAAAACTAGAATTGTGCTTTTAAAAAAAATATTCCAAATATTTATGAGATGGTATGCGAAAACTTCTCTCAATATAACAGTAAGCAGAAAAAGTATATCAATATCTTACATGATTGATGACATGTTGACATGTTGAAAATGAAAAACAAAGAATTCTTTAACGACGTACGGTCCTAAAGGTAGGGATGTGTGTGGTGTCTAACCCAATAAAAGTTTTATTACAAACAATATCAGAAATATCAGATTATTTAATATGATAGTTATTACAAAAATGAAATTAGACTTAGACTTATAAAAGTAGATATCTTTTTTTAACTGCACGCTCAATCCTATACATAGCAGGGTAGGCAGAGAGAACCTGAGAACCTAGTGTTAAGACACTCTGTTCTATTAGAACTTCCGTTCCCCACTTTCCACCGTATTTGTTATTCCTTTTAAAACAAAGATTACATTTAAACTATTATCATTTCTCCGCTCTGATAAGACAAAGGGCGGTGTTGAGTTTCGTCACTTAACACGCAAAGTCTAGAAACAAGACGAACGCAGTGTCATGACACTAGGTTCACTCAGCCTAACCTGCCATGTAGGATAAAGCGTGAAACTGCTCGTAAATAAACACAATAATAACCTCCTCACAATTAGAATATATAAAAGATATTTTTAACAAAATCTCCTCCGTCGCGATACCTTACCCTTTTACTCTTAAATTACACTTTCTTATATTTTCATTTAATTTCATAATATTGCCAACCTTTATTTAAATGCCTGTCGTGGCGCAGAGGCACAAGCGTGCGACTGTAAACGCAACAGGTTGTGGGTTCGATTCCCACTCCAGGAAATGAAAATATTAAAGAATGTTGGAAATGGAATTTTCATTTCCTGGGTTTGGTAACAAGGCAAAGCGCGGCGTTGAGTTCCGCCACTCAGCACGCAATGCCTCAATTCAGCGAAAAGTGGGGAACGGATTATCTTAACACTAGGTTCCCTCTGCCTACCCTGCTATATGCGGGATATAGGGTGAAGCTATGTATGTATGTATGTTTATTTTAATAATATTTTCATTGTATAAGAAAATTATCTTTTTTTTAATACTCGCTATGCTAACATACTGAACATTGTAATTTATAAAAAATATATATGTTATAGATAAAATATACCTATGTGTTATCTGTTAAATGAATTAATGGAATTTAAATACTTATTAATACTTACCTATGAATAAAATTATTTATGTAAACATTCTAACATCAATATTTTAGTATTGGCAATCGATTTTAATGATAATATTATTAAACTTGGATATTATAACATACAAAATATATTTTATGAAAATATTTTTAGATGAATCAAAGAAAAAATCTATTCATTCTAAGGAACGGTCCATATATCACAAATGCATAATCTTTAGTTTACTGAACTCTAAAATACTATTTTTTTATAAACTATAACTATATTGTAATCCGACACGATGTTTTAATCACGAGATGTCATTCATTTTTTTGTAGCTTTTTACTAATTATTGCAATTTAGAAGTTGCTCTATCCAGGGCCAAATTTAAATTTAGTACAATTATCAGTTAAATTTAGAGTTAAATTAAATAAACAACTTTGTACATTACGTAGAAATAAATAAAATTCAGTAAAGTAGTTATTTAACCAACATTGATGTATATTTTTAAGTAAAATATTATTTAGAGATCCTAAATATTTCATTAATACAAAACCTATTTACACGATTAAAAGGAAAGCACATGTATTCTAATTAAGAGGTGGCCAGCAGAAAAAGAACTTACTAGTCTATTTCCGTTCACGTAAGAATAACAAGAAGCACTGCTTAAACACACTAACGGCTTGGAATCGCTGCAGATCTAGCCATGGACATGGGAAAACGCATTAAGTTCCCAGCCTCCATACCGAAGCCTTCAAAAAACAAAATCTTAAACTGCTCATCAAGCCCTCAGCCACTATGCCCCTACATTATCTGCGATGGATCAATATTTGTTCGAAGACCACACTTGCTGTTAGTTGGCCCTAAAAATGTATGTGAATAAGGAGCCAGAAATTGGTTTAGAGGGCACCAATCCAGAGAGTCAGGCCAATAAGTAAAACCCACAAATATTTTGTAAGTTTAATCATCATGAAGAATTTATCCTTAAAGCAGGAGCCAAGCGATCATAATCATAGAGTCAAAAATGATGGAATTTCACCTACTCAATACTTCAGAAGTACTCAAAATTCAGGAGGAAAAGAAAGCTTCCAATCACTACTAGGTAGGTCGGTTCTGTAATGCACGACTTTTCAGAAATAAATTACATTTTAAGATACCATATTTTTACATAACTACATAAATAAGAATTATGTCGAAATAATATGTATATTTGATATAAAATCTATAAAAATCTGCTATATTAAATAATAGTTATTTATTTATTATAACTCATTCATGTGGGGGAGGCAAACCTAATGTTGAGACTTCGAGAGGTTGAGCAATGGAACTCACCGCCTTATTTTTTTTATCAGAATGCGGTGAATTATCCCACTGCGCCACAAATATATGTTTACCAGAAAAGTTTTCTACAAAACATATTACTTAACTATAAATTAATGTATTGTAAAATAATAATAAAAATATTTTTTTTATTTATCGATAAATAAAAAAAATGCATTAATCTTATATGTTGCTCGTAATAACAACCGATATGTATAATAGTTTTAAGTCGTGGCGCAGAGGCATAAGCGTGCAACTGTAAACGGGGCACATTGTGGGTTCGATTCCCACTCCAGGAAATGGAATTTTTCATTTCCTAGGTTTGGTAACAAGGCAAAGCGCAGCGTTGAGTTTCGCCACTCAACATGCAATGCCTCAATTCGAGGGAAAGTGGGGAACTGAGTGTATTAAGGTCCCTAGGTTTCCTCTGCCAACACTGCTATATGCGGGATACAGCGTGAAGTTATGTATGTATGTATGTATGTTTTAAAATATTTTTTTTACTTTTTTCTTCCACTACTAGGTCGTATAACTTTTTTTTAATTCACTTGAATTGAATACATTCATTTCACAGTTAATTTTGATAAATATAATAGCTTATTACCCATTATTTCATTATTTTGTTTATGCTTACGACGTACTTTGATTAATAACATGGGCGGGAGAAAAGTTCTAATATACCTTATTATTAACAGATTGTAAGCTATGACCTTATAATTAGAAATAGTTATGAACGATTCTCATGTAATTAATAATAGAATGTGAAAGTGGTGATTTATGCTGCGTTGTGGTAGGCATATTACTACCGCTGTTCTTTTAATTAAGTAATTTTAACTACCGTTTTTTGAAGTCACGAGAAGCACAATAGGTCACTGTTGCAGCGAGAGATTACTATTAGTACTATTAGTGCTAGGTATAAAGTTTCTTAATTATTCTGCTAATGTTATAGACGCAAAAGTTTAAATCGCAAATATATTTGTTACTCTTTAATTTTTTCGTTCGTTCGTTTCGTTCGTTACAAAAATTAGTGAATGAATCTAAATAAAAATTAACAATAATAATAATCCATTAGGATAACACATAGACACGATTTTATGTATTTTAGTCGTTGAATAAAAATAATCTATAGATATTATGAAAAGCATCTAGTTTTATAATCATTATAAATGTCATTTAGACATTTAGGAGAAGAAAAATACTGAAATATTGTTTAATATTCGAATCTTGAATACGATGGAACTTGAATGCGCTCGTTTCAGACGTCTTGTAACACAAACACTTTAATCATTTAAGCAAGATAATAATTTATATTAGTGTCACATCGAAATTCTAATTTTTAGCTTCACGCTGTATCCCGCATATTGCAGGGTAGGCAGAGGGAACCTGAGAACCTAGTGTTAAGACACTCCATTCCCCACTTTCCGCTGAATTGAGGCATTGCGTGCTGAGTGGCGGAACTCAACGCCGCGCTTTGTCTTCTTACCAAACCAGGAAATTAAAATACTAAACTTTTTAAATTTCCCGGAGTGGGAATCGAACCCACTACCTGTCGCGTTTACAGTCACACGCTTGTCCCTCTGCGCCACAACAGGCGTCAAAGTTTAACATTTTTTATAATAATCTGTCATTGTTCAAATTATAACATAAATAACTTTATTTCTACTTACTATTTATATTTTAACATAAATTCATATTTTTGTATGGAAACGAAAGGTGATAAAAGTTAATGCTACCTTACTAAAAATATTTATTTTATTAGAAGATATAGATTTCTGAGACATATATGAAATTTAACTATTTTCGTTAGGTAACAATATTTTATTAAAATAATTAATTATATATTATACAATTGAAAATACTGGTATAATTGGTACTTTCACTGTAATCAATCCATAAATAAGGGTGTCGTGGAAATATTTCTGAAATTGAAATATATATTTGCTTTTAATAGTACCATAAAACTAATCAAATTTAACTTTTAAGAAGCGTGGACGGAGGTCAAACAAAACGATAAATTATAATATAACTATAAATTAAACTGTAACGATTATGGATACTTTATGCCCGTCTCAACATCAAGCTGATGTGAATACTAGTTTTTCTAAAGCACAACCTTTGGCCCAGCAGGAGATTTCATACGAACACGGACTCCCCTAATTGAATAACCGGTTAAAAGGTTATTATTACTGTAAAAGAATAATTTTATCATATATACATGTTACAAAGGCATCTTAATTAAATAGAAAAAAATGTTTCTAATTTTCCGTTACACAAACTGTAGTACGTTACAAATTCGACTATCTTTGATTTATAGTATCAATATTTATATAAAACGCAAAAATATTAAATTTCCACAAAGTTATAAATGTCAGTAATATTTTATAACATTTAGGAAAATTATGAGCCTATTGACCAAGACGTTGCTGAATGGTGACTGTTTGTTTTGGTAAAAAGCTATAATATATTGCTTTAGTTGTCAATTGTAAACAAACGTATAAATTATATATGAACTAGCTTTCCGCCCGCGGCTTCGCCCGCGTGGAACTCGGTTATGTCCCGCGACATGGTAAGGAGTAGCCTATAGTTTAGACTATTGTCAAACTTGGTTAAGTGGTTTAGGTGTGAAAGTTGTAAACGGTTGAACAATCTTACATGATTTTATGTTTGACAACAAGGAACTTCCATGCAAGCTTTTATCCCCTATTTCAACCTCTTCCACCCTTTTTTTCACCATAAAAAGTATCCTATGTCCTTTCCCAAGTTCAGTGCTATCTTTATACCGAATTTCATCAAAATCAGTTCAGTGGTTTGGCGTGAAAGCGTAACAGACAGACAGACAGAGTTACTTTCACATTTATAATATTAGTAAGGATGAATTATTCGTTTTTAAAAAGTGTGTAAAATTTCCTTGTAAATTGAAGCAGCTGATATCTTTAGGCCAAAAGTTATGAAAATTACATAAGTTGAGGTATAAGCTGTGCTCGAGGCGCAGTTAGTATGTGACTCACGAATATAATATATGATCTGCAAATTCAGTATACAACGGAGCGAAATATGAAAAATATATATATATATTTTTTTAACTTCACGCTGTATCCCGCATGTAGCGAGGTAGACAGAGGAAACCAGAGGACCTAGTGTTAAGACACTCCATTCTCTTTCAACAATTCCGTTCCCCACTTAAAATTAAAATATATTAATAATATTAAAAAGGGAATATACTAAAAAAATGCCTTTATTTAAAAGCAAACGGTAAAATAAATGTTAATTTGTATTACTATGAAGGTACAGTTTTTACCCGAACGGTACTAGTTTATATATTAAAGGGAGAATTCATGATTCAAAGTAGCTTATAATTTCCCGCCGCTTCCACGCATCACATAATATAATGTTTTTGTTTTGTACGTTACTTTTTATGTGAAACCTATTCATGCACTTCCTTTTTCTTATTGCGGCAACGTCATGTATAATTTATATACCTTGAATGTTAAATAAATTGCGTCTTTTTATATCTTTGTTACTTTACTACAACTTGATATTACTTATTTGCAATTATTTTTAATTTAGAATTAATATACTTAACATCGTTGTCTATCCTGGCGCAATGGAGCCTTTTTTACACGAAATGGAATAAGATCTCGCAATTATCATTAGACGTATTGCAGCACTGTGCTAATGGTTTGAAAAATATGAAATGATTCTTCACAACTTCACGCCTTATCCCGTATAGCAGAATAGAGAGAACGTAGTCAACACTCTTCGGTCTCCTCTCTTTGCCCAAATTCGAGACCTTGCGTTCTGAGTGGCGAAACTCAACACCGTCTTTGTGTTTCTAGAACGAGGAAAATAAAATATTTTAAATATAATCACTCTCCCGAGTAAGAAGCGAGACCATAAGCTATAGCGTTTGAAGTCAGAGGTTCTGCCACTGGACCACGATGGTCTAAATAACATTCATAAAGTTCTAATAATATTAATAAATAAAAAATATTTTAAAAAGAAATTATAGGTATAGTAATATTATCTCAAACTGACGCGGTAGATGGGACTAGGTGGCAACCGCATAACTTGGATTTGCATGTCGGGGTATATATTCGTGATCTGTATTTTTTTTACATTACTGTTATATGGAATGCTATTAAATATATCCATCCTAATAATCTATCCTGCTAGTCATATTTATTTCGAATAGTAAAAGCTTAAAGCTAAAATTATTCGCACATGTTAATAAAAGATTTATTTTTAGCCAAAGGGCACGTACGAGGAAAATATATGTAAATGTCGTATTTTCACTTATAAAGTTACATAAATTATTAACTATCAATAAGATAAAGACTTAAACTCTATGGCAAAACTCAATAAAAGAGGTTTTATCATAAATATGCAGATTGCTGGCCATTAACGTGGAGACTGTATGCCCTCGCATCACTGCTGCTTATTCTAATTGTCTTCTTTTAGGATTGAGGTAAACTTTATACTTATGATTAACCTCAATATAGTTTATTGAAATAAATAACTAAATAACTAATAAACTATTTATGAAATTCCATTCAGTAACTTTTTAATTTGCTCGATCTGGGACTTTTAACGGATAACACACAAAGAACCCAACGATATAGCACCTTGCTCTCCATGTTTACCCTATTTACAGATATTTACTAATACTTAGACGCGTAAAATACCTTGCCTTAGTACCAGATAGTACTCGTATATCACTTTATAAAAAAAATTATGTCAAACACATGATATTGCATTTTTTTTTGACATTTAATGTATTTCTAATGCACTGTTTATAAAAACGGTGGACTTCTTTTATAGTCAAAGTCAAAGTCAAATAATTTTATTCAAAATAAGAAGTTACAAGCTTCATTTTTTGAACGTCAAATAATTTACCACCGGTTCACTAAATTTAATGCCTCAGACCTGAGAAGAACCGGCGTAAGAAACTCAGCGGGACTTTTTTTTTTTTTTTAATATATTTTTCCAATTTACTAAATAGGTAGCGTAAGTAATCGTTATATGGAGCTTAAACGACCAACAATATATGAAAAATGTATCATTCTTGAAAGTATAATAGAATTCTAACTCATAACTATCAATTGCAAAATTGGATATCTAATACCGACATACAACGGTATCAGTAACTCTTCTATTAGGTTTTTTAAAAGTAACTAAAACAATGATTCTTGTGATTTATGGCTCTTTATTTTTTTTTTCCTTAAAATAATCCGTTCTCTCTTCGATTTAAAATTTGATGGGTAGTTTTTTTTTTTTTTTTTATTGATAACGGACGGCAAACGAGCAGAAGGACCACCTGATGGTAAGTGGTTACCTTCGCCCATAGACATCTACAACACCAGAGATGTTGTAGATGCGTTGCCAACCTAGAGGATACTGATGGAAGGGGGGACAATGTAGTAGTCCACTATCAGAACCACCACATTTTGGGGAAAGGATGGGTGGGAAAGGGGAAAATCTGGCTTACATGCCATCGAACCGGAACACATCATTAGATATTTGGCGGTTCGTCTTTGACATGATAGTGGTCGCGAGCCAGTCGGAGGAGAACCTCCTACCACCTAACGAAATATAAATAATAGTATAAACCTATTTGATTTTCAAATAGTTGTACTACTATAATTCAAGCTCTGTGACCTAAAAACAATTAAACTATAGAACTCATCAATTATTTAAATACTTTTATGATTTTAAGTTAATCAATTGATAATTTACAGCTATAAATCTATGTCCAAATTGAATACCAGTTTCTCATACATAAAACATTAGCAACCCAGAATTTATTGCAAAAAGTTTATTACAAATAGATTTTTATAGACAATCTCCTTATTTTAATAATAGGGTAATTAATAGCAGTTAAAATATGTATATATTTTTGTACTACTAGTTATTCCGCGCGTCGCTTATCCAATAAGCCTAATAACTTCACGCTGTATCCGCATGTAGCTGGGTAGGCAGAGGGGAACCAGAGACCTAGTGTTAAGACACTCCATTCTCTTTCAACAATTCCGTTCCCCACAGTTATAAATAACATGACAATATGCAGTACAAGTGACAGACCCAGAAACTATTGGGTTTTTATTTTATATATGAACACCAAAAATAAAGTTTTTACATTTTACAATTCACGCAAACGAAGCTGCGGGCTGAACTATAATTTATAATTTCACATAGTTAGTGGGTTTCAGATAATTTTACCAGAATGCCCCAGCTACAGTGTTATCAGCATTTTTCTCATATTTTTCTTTTTTGTATCTATTTTGTCACATTACAATTATAATAAAAGGAAAGTAGAAAGGGAATACGTAATTCCTATAATTTAATCTATTCAATTAAAATTGATCTAAAATAACTGTAATCCCTAGTCGCATTAAGAGTCACGTCGATCAAGAGTTCCATCATCAAGAGGCTGAGTTGGCAAAAGCCCTGTCTAATAGACTAGAATTTGTGCCGATGAAGCTTACTAACCCTTAGAAAGTTAATACGAATATACCTATTATACGTTAATGTAATTATTAGAAATGATTACCAATTTGAAAATAATGATACAGAGTGATTACATTGAAAAATTGTTATTTTCTCTTATTTCAGTAAAATTTAGTAAACAGTAAAAATTATTTAATTTTTCCATTCTTTGTTTTTTTTTTTTTTTTTTATGGATGCCGGATGGCAAACGAGGCAGAAGGACCGCCTGATGGTAAGTGGTTACCTTCATATGAACATCTACTACACAAGAGATGTACTAGATGCGTTGCCAACCCTAGAGGATACCGATGGAAAGGGAGGATAATGTAATGTCGCTATCGGAACCACATTTTGGGGAAAGGATGGGTGGGAAAGGGGAAAACCTGGCTTACATGCCATCGAACCGGAACACATCATAAGATATTTGGCGGTTCGTCTTTTACATGATAGTGGTCGCGAGCCAGACGGAGGACGAACCTCCTACCACCAAAAATTCTCCTATAACACAAGATTTTTGTTTACGTTTCAACCACTAAGAAGCAAAATTTTACCTTACAACGCTTCATTCAGTCATATTCATGTATTCTACAAAGTTTTAGAAACAATAAGGCCATTGCAACGAGTGCACGTTCACTTCCCGGATGAGTTTTTCTCACGATACATTTCCTTGCATGTAGTTTAATTTCCAACAAAAAATGCGAACTAATTTGCGTATTCCGTTCATGTCTATCTACAATTGTATCTCATAACAGAATACACTAGTTCGTTGAATTAAAATATTCCTATAAATTATTAATATTTTATTAAGTAACAATGTTTTTAATTAAGTAACGATAGGCAGATGTTGATGATAATTGTTACAGTTTGGTTCTTTAGTTATGGCGTTACGAAAGCTCCGGTTAAGTTATAATTTGAACATGAGAATTGGTCGGTAAAAAGAGATATATGATAGATAGCATGTTTTAAAAGATCCAGTAACAATACCGCGACCTTCACCGCTATGGATGGTACTTACTCGTAAGCCGGCTGTTATATTAAACATTTGACATTTTATTTGATACATAATGCAATTGAATCGGTGAGTGCAGAAACAACGTAAATCACAAAAAATGCAAAGATTCGTAATCGATTTAGACTAGCTTAGAAAGGCGAGATATATACTTTTTCCCCCCTACTTACGAAAATCCATACTTACGTTGTTTCTGCACTCACCGATTTAATTGTAGCGCTGATAACGCATTATATGACTTTTAGTAGAAAAAGAAACTGACAATTTTATCTCTTGTCTATTAGTTACTAAACGTAGAAAATTACATATTTTTTTTATAACAAACACTTAACTAATAAAAAAAAGTTTGTTTTATTAATATTATTAGGTATTTTTCATAGGAAGTTAATTTTTTTTTTTGGAATTAAATTATGATGCAAAATTGTCATAATTTAAATGCATTATTTTTAGTTTACCTTAAAATACCTTTAACAGTCAATGCATTTTAAATAAAACATTAATTATTTTCAGAATTGAAATTTTTTTACTACGACGCTAACTAAGGAAAAAAAATAAATTTTAAATATATTAAAAAGGATAACATTTATTCGTATTTTGTGACATGAATACCAAAAAAATCATAATTAAAAAAAAAATAATACTACTCTTTATATATTAAAAAAGGTACAATATAGAATATATACAGAACATTTATTTTGCCATATTCATTAAATCTGTACCATTTCTCTAAAGGGCTCTCTTAAATAGGCAATAAAATTGAAATTAAAGATTAGAAATCAAACGTCGTTTTAATAATTAAAACTCTACATATAGGAAATTATGATAAGTGAAAGTAATGGAAAATCTTTGGAACGGTACCATATGTCGATTTGCATATAATATTTTGCTGTGACTTTCCTTATTGCTCAAAAAATATCATGTACCAACTTTATTAGCATTTGTATATATTTAAGTGTCGTTATTTTGGTTTGATTATTATATGAGAGAGAATAAGGAACTACTTGAGTGCACCTCTTATTTTTTATTTATTTTTTTTAGCTTCACGCTGTATCCCGCACATAGCAGGGTAGTCAGATCGAAACTGAAAACCTAGTGTTAAGACATTCCGTTCTCTTTCAACATTTCTGTTCCCCACTTTACGCCGAATTGAGGCATTGCGTGCTATGTGGCGGAACTAAACGCCGCTCTTTGGCTTGTTACCAAACCCAGGAAATGAAAATACTCTTATTATTTTTACAAGCACTTGTACATTACCTTAAATTTGAACACGTGCCATATTAAAAACGTGTTGTGTCAAGTCAAGCTGCCATGAAATGCAGCGATAGTAAGCAACATTTGATTATACACTTCGTTTATGAGTATACATTGCATATGAGGTAAATAAATATATTTTTACTTACCCTTATTATAAAATAATAACTTTCTGTCCTCAATTCGGCGGAAAGTGGGTAACGGAGTGTCTTAGCACTAGATTCCCTCTGCCTACCCTGCTATATGCGGGATACAGCGTGAAGCTATGCATGTATGTATCATTTAACTTTTTTTGTTACTAATAAACTCTAAACCATCCTGACAGGGTTTTATTGTGTAAAAACATCATTCTATTCATCAACTGTATAAAACTATTACATGATATGTATTTTATTTTCGAATTTCATTTCCTGTGATCTTCTTAGATCACATGAAATAAAATTCAAAAATCCTATTAAATAATCTAATTACAACACTAAATTGTTAATACAATCTTACTTTAAGAATAGCAGGTTACAAAAATATAAAGAAAACAGAAAATTCGCTCTGTGCAAATAGGAAACAACCGTGTGACTGTAAGCGCGACAGGTTATGGGTATTCATTTCCTGGGTAACAAGGCAAAGCGTGGCGTTGAGTTCCGC
>JAKGSA010002608.1:0-15380 GCA_033558755.1 Philaethria dido
TTTCAGATAAGGACATTACAGCAACAAAGACTCTTAATTTATTGGGACGATCGGCAGACGTTGAAAGAGTTCTCGAGACTTTTGCCAATAAAAAGACAGATGCATCAAACAAAATCAAAGATTGGATTGAAATATTTACTATAAAGTCTAACAGAATGTCTCTCTTCATTACTTTTACTTTAGGAGCTTTCCAGCAAACTAGTGGAGTAGCAGTTGTTTTGTTCTTCGCGACTACGATTTTTAACTTAGCGGGCTCTTCCATAAGATCGGATCTAGCTACTATAATAATTGGGGTAACGAGATTGGTGTCCAGTGTAATTGCTCCAGCATTTGTGGAAAGATCTGGAAGGAAGATTTTGTTGTTGATCTCAATGGCAGCGTGTGCTGCTAGCTTGGTGAGGCTATATTAATTATTTTCGTACATTTCTCCTATCTTGCAGAGTAATCCATGTCTTATGCAAATATATTTTCATATTACCCACTTAGAAGCACTACACAATGAATAACGAAAGTCAATGTAGCATTTTGTCTACCGAACTTAGAGTAGTAATATTTTTTACTTTACATGGAATTTGAATCCACAACTAGCATTTCTAACTACATGTTCCAACTTTTTGGATCGCTTCTCCATTTATAATTCGAAATGTTTACATTTAAATTTGCCTTAATACATAATTCTCGAACTTATCAATCGCTAAATATGAAAAATATTTTAGAAACGTATGAAAATTAATTTATTTATTTACTACATAAATAAATAAAAATATTTAAATAAAAAAAAACTACTTTAATTCAATATAATTTTGTTTTAGTCATTGCTGGGATTGTACTTCTACTTGGATAGAATAAAAAGTTCTGCAATAGAAACAATTGGATGGCTGCCTCTAGTTGCTCTCATTGTATACTTCTTCTGCTATGAAGCTGGTAAGAACCTTGTACCTTACTTAATGTTACATATTTTCAAATAACGTAATAAATTAAAAAAAATACGTCATAGCGGTCCTCGAACCCGCGCCTCTTGGAAACCGTCAAAACGTGCTTGAAATGTTTCCAAGAGTCGCGGGCTTAAATCTCGCTAAGTTCATACTTTCATACGTGTTCTAAAAATGTTTTCCTTCCTTACTGTTAATGTGTGAATCAATATTAAAAATTCCCATCGCTTCCATTTTATTTTTGCGCGTTTTCTGAATTAAATGGAATAATTATAGAACTTTGTGCTTAGATGCTTATCCGGGAAAATAAGAGCTGAATCTAGAACCAGAGACTACCTAATTGCTTAACCGTAGAGGTTGTTTATTAGTTTGGTAACATAAGCGTTAAGAATGTTTCAATGTTTCAAAGTAATCACATACACTTTCAAAGTAATTTGAATCTTAGCACCCCTTGAGACTATCTAGACTATTGGTTAATTGCTGGTTAAAACTTCAGTTCCAATGACAAATTCGATGTGTTACCTAATATAATTTTGAAACATTTAAATAGAAGATATTTAATACTTTTCAAAAAAACAACTTCACGCCATTTTCGGCATAGTAAGGTCGGACTACCATAATTATCAAGACAGTTCGTTTTCCATACTTCGCCTGAAATCGAAACATTTTGTATTAAGTTTGTACTAAGTGTGGAGAAATGAATATAATTCCCTCCTAGTGAATTGAACCTACAACCACTCACAACTGTAAGACTGCAAAGATGACAAAAACAATGAGAAAAGTTTTTAAGATTTTTCACTTTTAATATTTATGTGCCGCCTATCGTGGCGCACAGGCACAAGTGTGCGACTGTAAACGCGACAGGTTGTGGGTCCGATTCCCACTCCAGGAAATGTTACTATTTTCATTTCCTGGGTTTGGTAACAAGGCAAAGCACGGCGTTGAGTTCCGCTACTCAGCGCGCAATGCCTCAATTCGGCGGAAAGTGGGGAACGGAATTTTTGTGAGAGAACGGAGTGTCTTACATTACACATACATTAGGTTCTCAGATTCCCTCTGCCTACTCTGCTATATGCGGGATACAGCATGAAGTTAAAAAAATATATATTTATGTACACATCTGCAACGTCGTATTGTTTTAGCCAAGAGATTTTTACGTTCATTTTTTATAGAAAGTAGACTAAAAAAATAAAGTATAGATATTCCCCGATCGAATCATTGTATACACTGGCAAATACGTACTTCCCAACTAGGTCACGGTTTCACAATTGAAATACATTTTTACAAATATAAAGAAAAATTTACAATAGGCACTAAGTAATGTAACTTTAAAATAAAGTAAAACACCATCAATAGCGTTTAAATCGAAAGTCGGTTATAAACTGATTATCAGCTTCACTCCTAGGAGAACTTAGTGCAATGACACTCCGTTCTCCACTTTTCGCCCGTAATCAAGACATATTGAGTGAGAACTCAATGCTGGGTTTCAACTAAAAAGATGAAAAAGTAATTTTAATGTAATCATTACCAAAGATCGTTATTGTAGAATGGTTATCGAAACCTCAAATAATTGTGATTACATTCAGATGTTATCCCACTGCTCCACGATTTGTTCTATATTAAAAGATTTTAAAACATTTTCAGACATAGATTTATAATAGGTAACTAATTTTGTTTAAATATAATATCTATTGTATCCCTTTAATGTCAATAATTTATGGCGAATGACAATGTACAGGTAAACTGGTATACTTCTTTCCGTTAATTGAGGTCATCGTGATCCAGTGCGGCAACTACTTGGTTGATAATTATTATGCATTCGATTCCCGTTCGGGGAAATTATCATATTTAAATAGCTTTCCTTTCTACCCTCTGGTAAGAAAAGGCGCGGCGTTGACTTTCACGAGTTGACACGTAATGTTTCGAATTTGCGTGGAAGCTAACAGAGCGTCTTGACACTACTTTCACTTTGAGTACGGGGAAATGTGGGGAAATATCATGTGTGCATTAATTATGATGGAAACTAAATTATATATGTTTTATTAATTACAAAATTAACTTTTTAATTTTGTGTGCTTTCACAAAGTTGGAAAACATGAATGACTATTAATTTGACAATTATTTTAATTTTAAATTATTTAAAATTTTATTTGGAAGTTTTTAAAGATTCTGTGGTTCGAATATCTTATAATTCTGATGATCTGATGCAATATGTTGAACATATTGCATGAAGTCTAACTCAGCAATGCCAGGGTTGTGCTGAGAAACGTAAGCTATAAAAAATAATAAAATAATATTTTAAAACTTTTACTCATGTTACACTAAACTAATTAAATACTTAAATGATAGAACTATGTATAAAAATTTAGACGTAGCGGGACTGGAACCCGCGCCTCTAGGAAACCGTACAATAGCGCTAACCACTAAACCATACGTACTTAGTTAGTTACACCGAATTTTTTATAAGGTTTCTACAACTTACTTTTGTTGTTATTACCTCTGTAGAGAGATTTTTACGAATTTCTGCTACTCAAAGATTATTTTCAAGAACAACGATGATAGAGAAATTTCGCTCTAACTAGCTACGTTAAATTTTTTATACGTTTTAAAATATTAGATTATAAAAGAAAACGGCTTCCAATAAAATACACTAAATAATAAAATTTTTGCAATAATCCAGAAGTTACTGGACAAAATGTTAGTTAAATTTTCATGGGATCATATCAGAAGCACTAGGTATCGTATTGAAAGACAATCTTTAGACTTGGTTCCCACAGTAAAAAGTAGCGGTTACACAAAAAAATACAGTGGAATCGATAACCTCCTCTTTCTTTTAAGTCGGTTGAAAACGTAAAAAAAATTAAACGTAGGTACGTAAATTATTAAAGATTAAACGTAGGACTTCTAAGAACAAAGTTTGGAAATTGAAAAAATGCGTCTAAGTAGCAAAGTAGTTTTTTTTAAAACGTTTTCTAAAAATACTTTTCTTATATGGAAAATTATAAGGGAAAACAGACATAGAACGGAGTGTCTTAACATTAGATTTTCCGGTTCCCTCTGCCTACACTGCTATGTGTGGGATACAGCGAGAAGCTTTTTTTATACTAATATGATTAACAATTCATTTTTTTTGTTTTCAGGTTTTGGAACAATACCAAACGCAATTGTAGGCGAAATGTTTAGAGCGAATGTACGGTCAAATGGTTCAGCATTAGCCATCACCCTTACTTGGCTGGTCGGGTTTGGCTTGACCACCAGTTTCACTACCATGGTTGATGTTTTGGGTGGTGACGTTACTTTCTGGCTCTTCGGAGGTTCCTGCATACTCGCTTTCTTGTTCACCTTTTTCTGTCTACCGGAAACCAAAGGAAAGACTTTAAATGAAATACAGGATATGTTAAGTTAGTGTAAATTATAAATGTTATTCGTAGTGGGCGTGAATATGTTGATAAATCGAAAATCCATGTTTCCAATCCAGGTTACGTTTTATTTGTAAATTCTGTTTTTTTTTTATTTTATATTATATCCTGAAGAGCAGGATATACAGAGAGAACTTAATGTCAAAACATTCCGTTCTTCTCTTTCCGCCCAAATTCGAAATATTGCGTGTTGAGCGGTGGAACTCAACTACTAGAGCGGAGAAGTGAAAATGATACATAAATACATAGCTTCACGCTGTATCCCGCATATAGCAGGTAGGCAGAGGGAACCTAGTGTTAAGACACTCCGTTCCCCACTTTCCGCCGAATTGAGGCATTGCGTGCTGAGTGGCGGAACTCAACGCCGCTTAATTCAATTCAATCAATGATTTAATTGATGTTACTTAAATACTTTTTTTAAAGTGAAAGTGTTTGATTCGATCTTAATTATTTTTTTTATATTTTCATTCTTTAAATAAAACAAATCCTGAAGCATATTAATGCTTAAACAGTTGTATACGCGAGTCGAGTTATCATTTTATTGACGCTTAACACGAATAGAATGAAATAATTAAGTGTACATAACAAAGATAGCTTTGTAAGTCTAGAATAGATAACTACTGTGTTATTAGTTAAACATATGTAATGTTTCATTCTTATTAACAATTATTGTGGAATAAATTATTTTTTTACAAGCGTGTTTTTTATTTTTTCTTTATTTTTTTAGCAGAGTAGGCAGAGTGAACATAGTGTCTAGACACTGCCACTTTCTGAAAATTTTAGACATTGCTTGTTAAGTGTTGGAACTGAACGCTGCGTTATGACTTATCGGAGCGGCGAAATACAAATAATTTAAATAATTTGTATATTTAAGAAAGCCGGTATAGGGTATAAAGTTATTTGGTAGTTTCTCTATCGAGTTTTGGTGACGATATTTTTTTTAGGGGGTATTAGATGTCAGAGTTGTTGTTTTTGCAAACTCTACGCTTCATATTTTCCTGGTGACCTTTTTTTTTTAGATGTCATTTTTTTTTACAAAATGATAAATGTCTATTTTTGTATTTTATTATTGTTTGTTTTTTTTTTTTAATTTTTAATTTTATTCCCGCTTGTTATTTACGAAGAGATCTCTCTTAGAGATAAATCCATCTTTTGTCAACTGAAAATTATATTTACTTTTGTCATGTATTTTATGTGCAATAAAGAATATTATACATTAGGCCTTACGCAACAATAATTGTTTTAGGTCATGGCAACGAAAGCGATTATTTCGATGCTCGACAAAAGCTAAATCAGCATTTTCATTAAATGTAAACAATTAGACAAATATTTTATTTATGAAGGTTCTTAAAAGTGGTTTTAATTTCAATTAACTTTTTTTTATCTTCACGCTGTATCCCGCACATAGCAGGTTAGGCAGAGGGAACCTAGTGTTAAGACAGTGTTCTTTTAACATTTCCGTTCTACTATCCCTATATATTCCCTATAGATTATTATTTACAATAATGAATAATTAACTTTTTCGTTTACTCGATTTGGTAAAGTGGCGATGACTTCCGATACTTAACAGGCAATGTCTGAATTTGGCGAAAAGTGGGCAACGGTAATACAGATCCTATTTTTATTTAAATTAGTGTTCTGTATTTCGCTCAGAGAGAGGTATATGATACACTGTTTAGTTTATTTAAAAACACTAAGGTATGTATTAAGTATTAAAATAAAATTCATTGATAAAAAAAAAAATGGAATTTAAATGAATTATAAAAAACACTCATATTTTAAATATGGAACTATCCTATAAAAATGGAACTATCCTAATACAAGAACCGGCGCAAGAAACTCTGTGGGACTTTTTTTATTAATTCGGTCCGCACTCGAAAAAGTGATGATAATTATAATTAACATTTTATTAAAAAAAACTGATTTCAAATTAAATGCACAAAAAGTTGTATTTTTACGAATAACTCAAAAATTACTTGTCAGATCTTAACTAAATTTAAATGGCACCACATCAGAAGCACTAGTTATCATAAAAAATAATCATGAATTTTTTTTACTGGGTGAACCCCAATAAAAAGTTATGTACGAAGTAGTAACACACATAAAAAATACAGTCGAATTAAGAACTTTTTTTTTTTAAATTGGTTAAAAATAAGGATATGGCCCTGGGCATAGGTGATAAAGGTGGGTGTTGGGTTACACAATGCACATCTTAAAAATTGAACGGAATATGATTGAATTGATGAATGTTAAGTCCATTGATGTCTCTTAAAATTTTTCTTAAATAACTTTCTCTAAGAATTAATGGACTTTAACATTAACGTCATAGCCGAAATAAAAAAATACATCTTTAAAAATGGATACAGAGAACCTCTTCCTTAACAGAGTGTCATAACAGGTATGACACTCCGTTAATCATATTCCGTTCAACTGAAAGTTATTTAAGAAAATTTATTTAAACAATGGATAGTGTAAAATGACTATTTAATTATTTTAATTACTGCATATTATCCTGCTTCTTTATTTTATTTATTGTATTTAGTTGATATGTTCACGCGGTCGTAGTGTAGTTGTGACGTGAATGCATATATAACTATATGCAAATCTTACTACGGATAATATTTTTACTTAATATCTTCGTTTCTCTAGACAGATAAAGTTATTGATTTGATAAATGTTATTTCCGACTTTCATCACAATGGACATTTGAAAGATCTGTTCTTCTTTATACTTTTTCTCTTCTGTATGTTTATTGTGCAACCAGTCGAGCAAAAAGTTGAGCAACCAGTCGGGCAAGCAGTCGAGCAAAAAGTTGGGCAACCAGTCGACGAAAATGTTGGGCAACCAGTCGGGCAAAAAGTGGAGCAACCGATTGAGCAAAAAGTTGGCCAACCAGTTGGGCAAACAGTTGAGCAAACAGTCGAGTAAGCAGTAGAGCGAGCGGATGAATAGCTGAAGCGGTAAAGAAAACAGTGGGTAATAAATCGAGCAAGCAATGAATCACTCCAACGTTTTTAGCTAACAGCATATCTAAGTAGAAGGTAACTGAAGAAAATAGAATCTGTTTTTATTTTTTTTTTTCTATCTTCAAAAATGACTGGGATATCAAGCGTTAAAGTGCAGCCTCGGTCGCGCTATTTTGTGACGTCACGTGGCGATACACCGCTCGCACACTTACATACTGCACCATCTGCGATCGGAGATATATACCTATCGCCACGTGACGTCACCAGCCGAAATCGACGGAACGCAAATTTTAAAAATGTTCAAATTTTAAGATGCTTTAACTTCTGAAATCCTAGCCCGATTTTGATGAAACAAAAACTATTGTTATTTACAAAAACAGGCGCATTTAATGCACCCACTTTTTTAATAAGATTAAGATATGTTGGTGTTATTCATTGACGCAACGAGTACATTTTTGAAAAGAAAAACGAAAAAATTATGATTTAAAACAGAAACATGCATAAATGGTTGAATATTAACTATAACTATTTTAAATACTCTCAATGACCGAAATCAATGATAGAAAAATCCTTCATTTTTTGAACGTCAAATAATTTACCACTAGATCACTAACTTTTTGACATTTTTTTTTTAAATATTTTTTTATTTCGACTATGACGTTAATGGTAAGTGCATAATTCTTAGAGAAAGTTATTTAAAAATATTTATTTAAACGATAAATAGTGTAATCAAAATAATGATTATTTAATTATTTTAATCACTTACATATTATCGTAACAATTTCAACACAGCTTGATAAGAACGCATGGCTTAACGGTGAGAGCGCGTGGACGGTTTCCAAGAGGCGCGAGGTCGAGTTCCGTTGCGTTTAATACGCCTGTCGTGGCGCAGAGACACAAGCGTAAGACTGTAAGCGCGACAGGTTGTTTCCCACTCCAGGAAATGTTAATATTTTCATTTCCTGGGTTTGATAACAAGGCAAAGCGCGGCGTTGAGTTCCGCCACTCAACACACAATGCCTCAATTTCGCGAAAAGCGGGGAACGGAATTGTTGTAAGAGAACGGAGTATCTTAACACTAGGTTCTCTGGTTCCCTCTGCCTTCCCTGCTGTATGTGGGATACAGCGTCAAGTTAAAAAAAAAGAAGATATTTCTCCTATCATAAGTGTGTGATTAATACTTTAAAATGACAAAAATAACGAAAAAGTTTGCTATAGATTTTGTTTAAAATGCAATTTAAATAAATAAAAACTTTCCAAATATGAAAGATACGTATGTAAATGCGGCCCGCGATAATATAATCAACAATTTTCTGTCACATTCAGTCATTTTAAATCATGCGCGAGAGTCGAACCTGTTGTCATAAAAATATAAATCATAATATTTATTATATTGAAATATTAACTAGTTACCCACATATATATAGCAATTCTGCAATTTAATTATTTATTGTGTACAAACAGTTTTTTTGATGATTCTGTTAAAATTTTTGTATATCTAAGTTTTTTATAATAGGCTAATTTAAATTACAATTATGTAATTAATAGATATTACAATTTGAATGCTGTTTTCGCTTTCAATACAAATGAGTTGCATACGTTAAAGAACCTTAAAGCCGCTAGACATGTCATTTGAGTTTTTCTTAGTATCAGAATAAAAGGTAGAATTAAATAAAATTGACAAAATATAAATCGATATAATATTTTTTAAATATTTCTTAATCGATTAAGTATTCGTATATATCGTTTTTATTGTTTTTTTTTTTTTAATAAATTGAAGTGAACGTGATTGAAGATGAACAAATATATTCGTGCACAAATTCTAATAGTTGCGTGTGGTAAGTGATTTTTTTTACATATATGCTTTTATTGAGGTCATCATGGCGCAGGGAACTGTGAGAAAAACAGAAAACTGAGTGTCTTAACACTATGTTCTCTCTACTTGTTGTTTAAGTGTTAGAATTACATTTTTTTTAATATAATAATTAAGATGTTAACAAAAACAGAGAACCAATTTTAAATAAATATGCTAAAAAGTAAAATCATTACAAATGACTCAAAAACAATTCACAAGATCTTAAATAAATGGGATCATATCAGAATTCGATTCCCACTCATAGTAATGAATATATATCAATTATTTTCATTTCATTTCAACACGCAATATATGGAATCCAACCCACAATAACTAGCGTTTCCATTCAGACTGTCCCACTGCGCCACGATGAACTGTATGCACAACAGTGGCGGTGAAAATTTTAGTTGGGCAAGTCGGTAAATTTAGAGAAGCTGGTATATATTTAGGGAAGTCGGAACGCTTGTCGTGGCGCAGAGGCACGCTGCAAGTGACTGTAAGCGCGACAGGTAGTGGGTTCATCTCCCACCCAGGAAATGGAGTTTCTTCATTCTTGTTTGGTGACAAGGCATAGCGCGGCGTTGAGTTCTGCCACTCATCACGCAATGCCTCAATTCGGCGGAAAGTGGGGAATGGAGTGTCTTAACACTAGGTTCCCTCTGCCTACCCTGCTATATGCGGGTTACAGTGTGAAGCTATATATGTAAGTCGGTACATATATTTAGGGAAGCCGGTATTTTTAGAGAAGCCGGTAAAAGATGTGAAAGTATTTAGTAGTTTCAAGGTGTCATATTTGTATTTTAAAAAGTTAGGCAAGCCGGTGGGAGACATGTTGTATGGACGCCTCGCGACTGATGATACACATTATTCTACAACTTAGTTTATTTTAATACCCTGAAACAAATATATATATTTAATTTAGACATGTTTTCTACAATATGACATAATCATTACGAAAGTTAAGGTCACCTGCGATTGCACAGCGGAAGTCGTTATTTATTATAACAACATAACCTTTGTATTAAAACTTGTCCAAATATATGTATTCATGAATTAAAAGCATTTCATTAATATGTGTCAAGGTTCAAGAAAGTAGAAAATTGCATTATAGAAAAAAAACAGATTTGCGGTGAATTTCCCATAGCAGGGTAGTCAAAGTCAAAATCAAATAATTTTATTCAAAATAAGAAGTATCATGCTTCATAACGCCGGTCGTGGCGCAGAAGCACAAGCGTGCTACTGTAAACGCGACATGTTGTGGGTTTGATTCCCACTCCAGGAAATGTAGTATTTTCATTTCCTGGGTTTGATGACAAAGCAAAAGCTTTTGAAAGCAACTGAGTCTCCCGGCCACTCTCAGTTAACGCAATAGCCTCACTCCGGCGGAAAGCTGGGGAACGGAGTGTCTTAATACTAGGGTTCTCAGATTCCCTGCCACCCTTCTGCCATATGCGGATATAGCGTGAAATGCAAGAAGAAATAAGAAGAAAGCCACAACGAAAGAACATGGTTCATTTTTTTTTGAATGTCAAAATGAAATTTTTCACCACCGGTTCATCAAATTTAATGCCTCAGAACTGAGAAGAAGCGGCGCAGAAGAAAACCAAAGTGGGCATTTTTTTATTCGTCAGCTTTTAACCCTCTATTATTTTATGTCTTTAGAGCCAATAGGTATATAAGCTGAGTAACTAAACCGTAACGCCTTAACCTGATTACGAACAATCGGTGAAATTAAAAAATGCTTTTTATATAATATTATAAGATATTATATAATATATATATTATCTTTTTGATTTTTTGTGTGTTTTAATTTAAGTTCCATCATGTACTGTGGTTCGATTCCTCACCCAGGAAAAAGCTCAAAAATATTTTAATTAATACTCTGCGGAGATATTGCAACAAGCAATGCCTTAATCTCTGGCGGAAAAAGTGGGGGAACCGCCCAAAAATCGCTGCTTTTAAACTGTGAAAGGTACTTATCTGTGTTCTGGTTCCCGGCTTACCCCTACGCGGTGAAAGAACAGCGTGCTAAAAAAATAT
Source organism: Philaethria dido (assembly GCA_033558755.1). Taxonomy (NCBI): domain Eukaryota; kingdom Metazoa; phylum Arthropoda; class Insecta; order Lepidoptera; family Nymphalidae; genus Philaethria; species Philaethria dido. The sequence goes on from JAKGSA010002608.1 coordinate 11,213, forward strand.
AATATTATCTTTTAATTTGAGAATTCCTTTGTGTGTGGTGATAATGAATACATCATCATTTACAGTCAAATATTGTCCCACTGCGCCATTATATTTGCTAGTTCGGATTGCAAAAAAGGGAGTGCTTAAAAAGTCTGTGATCTTTTTTACAGCAAGTTGCCAGCAAGGCACTTCTATGATACACAAGACAAAAGTTTCAAGGGAGATCAAAAGTTTGTTAGAAAAGAAAATTTCTTTGAAATATCCAAGCAATGTTTGAATTATTTAGATCACTGCTTGTCGTGCGGAGTGCAGTAAGGGCGTGCGACTGTAAACGCGACGGGTTGTGGGTTTACTCCCACTCCAGGAAACATGTAAATTTAAGTATTTTCATTTCTTGGGTTTGGTAACAAGCAGTGAAGTTGAGTTCCGCCACCAACAGGCAATGCCTCTCAATTCGGCGGAAAGTGGGGAACGAATTGTTGAAAAGAGTAAATATGCCTAAAGTGCTCCACCACTAGTGCACCTTGGTTCCTTTCCTGCTCATCCTGCCATATGCGGATGCAAAGGTGAAGTTAAAAAAAAAATTATATAAAATAGTTTAAGAATATCAAGCTCAACTATTATTAACCTTAACTAGTCAACTCTCAGTAAAACACAAAACTGATACGCCATGAAATGCTGTAAGAATATGATCTTACCCTCGACCATCAGAGGAGGGTTATGTTTTTTTTCGTGCGTATCGTGCGCGCGCAGCTTGTAACATTCTTTATTACTCCTCACATCTTTCCAAAACCCTGACCGATTTTTTATATAATTAAGGTGAGGTATTCTCATACTTCAAGAAGGGAAGCCATTAAGTATTCCAAAGCCCGGTGAAGCCGCGGAACCTCCCCACAGTTACAGACCCATCAGCCTTCAGCTGTCTAGGTAAAATTTACGAGAGGCAAAGGCGACCTAGCAGGGAGCTGACGATCTCGGGAGAAGTCTCCGAAGTGGTAGAGACCAATTCATTACTGCTCAATGAAAGCAATTCGGCTTCCGTAAGAAGCACTCAGCTGTTCCACCAAGTGCACCGGACTCAGCGGAGCACATAGCCTCGACATAATATCAGAACTAGTGTTCGCAGCTCCACTGGCAGCTATCTTCCTTGGACACCTTAGCGCCTTCGACAAAGTCTGGCATCAACGGCTTCGGGATATTCTCTCTGCAAAGCTTCAAAGTGTCCAGATTTCTGCGCAGATAGTCTTTCAATATCTTGCGAGACTTCTTAATGAACAGGTACTTCCGATATGCAGTAGAAGGTGCAGCCGCTATTTTCCTCTCGCCTCTCCTCGCGCAGGTGTCCCAGCCAGGGTTTCCCACGCTCTCCTATTCGCATAATATTGTACACTTGTGACATGCCTAGAACTCCAGACGTGCATCTGCATATGTAATGCCGACGAGCACGGCCACCGCCCTATTTACCACTTCCCTGCTCCTCGTGGATCATAAGGCAGTCGAGAGAGGGCCTCCCAGGAAGGCGGCCGACGCTCAGCTGGTATCGCAATGGAGGATCGAGGTTAAGTGAGGTATTCATACTCCAAGTGTTTTTAGATACGTGACGTCACTTTCAATTCAATATGGTGCCCTGTAGAGGCGATTACGTCATGAATAATAACAAAAATATCGTTGATCGGTACCGTGTGGGGTATCAAATGAAAGGACTTAATTAGCACATTTCAAATATGTTGTACATAGCTAGCTTTTATAGCCTAGTTTAATTGTATTTGCTTCCTAAATTTGAAGAATTGGTTCAGTCGGGTTTTTTATTCTTTATAATATTTATTAAAGTACTACTATACTCGTATGAACAATAACTGTATCTATTTGCACACATGTCTGTAATTTTCTTAGGGTCCAAATTGTTCTTCCCCATATATTGTTTTTACTTAAATTTCATAGTCAAGTTGCGGTTACACTCATATATACTTAAAAAATGAAATTAAAACCAAATAGACATATAGCATTTTTTTTATCATTATTCCCCCGATTGGGTATCGAACCCACAACCAAACGTTACAGACGCTGTCCTCTTGCGTTACGATGACCAGTTCTCTCTCTCTCTCTCTCTAATGATAGTAGTAGTAGTCTTTTTAAAATAACACATACACATACAAATATATATATAAATAATGAAATGAAATGAAAGGACGCGTTATTAACGCGTCAACGGGAACACTAGTATATCTGTGCTAGTATATCTGTGTAAGTATAAAAATAATTTAATATAACAATTACAATGGCTTCATTAACGTTTTCATTAACAAAAAGAACAAAAGCACTTTATTTGTCATTTGCACTAAATATTTACAATATGGGTTAATTCGATATGTTGTAATATTTTGTAATTTGCTTTGTATTGGTGCTATAATTATATCTGTTTAAATATTATTAAATATTTTGACGTCATTGTGGCACAGTGGAAAGCGCATGGCCGTTAACGTGATTGCTATGAGGCATGTTTATATTTAAATTTTTGGTAATTCTTCGCTTTAGAAGGATGAACCGCGGCGTTTAGTTCCGCAACTTAATACATATTATTAAAAAACCGGGCGGAAAGTTGAGAACGTAGTGTCTTGCTATTAAATTTAAAGTTTTTTTTTGATGATCCTGCAAAATCAAATTATAATAGCATACCCTTGACTTAGACTGTAAATTTAGGTATAGACCTAAGCTAAGTAATTTTTTTGTTGTGTTGCCTTTTTTTTATACAACACCAAATATACATAATCGACAAAACCACTGAGGTTTTATATATAACTTAATTATAATCATCAGTCAGTCATATAAATAGTAAACTTTAGTTTCTATTTGTAAAATAAAGCGAAAGGAGGGAAGCTGTCAAATCCTTGAGTTAAAAGTTCACGGTTAGCTCCATGTAAACGTAATGTATAAGCGATCTCATGAAATATATTCAGATTTTTTTCACGATTGATTTTGATCTCTCCTGATAATTTACGAACGGAATGGAACGGAATTGTTGAAAGAGAATGGAGTGTGTGTGGGGCGTTGAGTTCCGCCACTCAACACGCAATTCCTCAATTCGGCGGAAAGTGGGGAACGGAATTGTTGAAAGACAATGGAGTGTCTTAACACTAAGTTCCCTGGTTCTCTCTGCCTAACCTACTATATGCGGAATACAGCGTGAAGTTATAATTTACTCAATATGGAAATAGCAGATTAACACTATAATCCAAAGGTACGCTTTTTTGCCGATTTCAATAAAAGGAGAAGATTCTCAATTCAAACTATATTTTTTTATATGTGTTACCGCATAACTTTAACTAGGTGAACCAATTTTGATGATTCTTTAAATGATAGTTGCTTATGTGGTCGTTGCTTATGTGTGTGTGGCAAATTGAATCTAATAAATATTTTATTTTGAGTTATTATAATTTTACTTTTTAGTGCATTGTATTTTTTTTTCTTAAAATCCTAATTATTCATAATTAATTTCTCTTTTCAGTCAACATAGGACAGTTCATAGATGGTTACAGCGTGGGATGGTCAGCACCGATTATACCCAAACTACAAGATCCAAATGAAACTCCCCTTCCAAATATTATAACAGATTTAGAAGCATCATGGATAGGATCTCTTTTGTATGTCGGAGCTATTGTAGGTAAGTTCCATTTTTTTAGCTTCACTTTGTATCCCGCATATAGCAGGGTAGGCAGCGGGAACCTGAAAACCTAATGTTTTCCACTCCGTTCTCCACTTTCCGCCGAATTGAGGCTTTGCGTGCTGAGTGGCGGAATTCAGAGCCTCGCTTTGTCTTGTTACCAGACCCAGGAAACGAAAATACTAAACTTTTACATTTCCTGGAGTGGAATTGAACCCACAACCTGTTGCGTTTACAGTCGAACGCCTGTACCTCTGCGCTACGTGGCGTGAAGGATACAGCGTGAAGCTAAAAAAAATAAAAAATAAAAATCGTTGACAGTACAAGATAAGATAAGATTTTATTTAGTGTTTTTTTTTAAATTCAATTGAAGTTTTATTGAAATGCATTTGCATATAAATACCTTATTTCCATATGGTGTAAAGAAGTGATGGAGTTATAAATTAGTCCTTTGTTTGTTTCGTTGAAATTCATGCCATTTCCTTTTGTTAAACGTTTAATTATCACTAACAATTTTGATAAATA